>VMDR010031105.1:0-12146 GCA_007922815.1 Macrotus californicus | reverse complement strand
AAAGATAGGACAACTGTAATAGCATAATCAATAAAATATATTAAAAAAAAGGAAAAAAAAAGACTTAAATTTGGAGTTCATCCCTTTAGAAATGACAACTAAATATGGGAGAGAATGAAAAGAAAAAGGTGGAGAATGAAGAAAGAAGAGGCCAAAAGTGCATGTTAAAGAATGACTTCATTAGCCCTGGCTGGTGTGGCTCATTGGATTGAGTGCCAGCCTGCAGACCAAAGGGTTTCTGGTTCAATTCCCAGTCAGGGCACATGCCTGGGTTGTAGGCCAAGTCCCCAGTAGGGAGCACGTGAGAGGCAACCATACATTGATGTTTACCTCTCTTCCTCCCTTCCCTTCTCTAAAATAAATAAATAAAATCTTTTAAAACAAAGAATGACTTCATTAAACTATTGCAATAACTTTTTTTAGAGGAAGCAATGGAACTGAATATGCTGCATTATTTTGCAATATTTTGGTTTGACATTTTGCAATACATTGATCTAAATGCCTATTTCTAGCTATATTTATACCTATATTTTGTTTTAATGGTAAAGTTTCTCACAAAGATACACAGAATCAAAGGGCAAAGTGCATCATTGGCAGCACAAACTAAATATCAATATTCACCTTTCTGTTCTATAATTATGCAAAAGTGTTTATTGAAACGCAGATGGTCAGGTTCTGTCTTCACTGATATCAATTGGTTATTCTTGCAATTAATTAGAAAATGTTCAAAATTGGGTTCAAAGCCCACTGAGTCTCTTCATTTGGTAGATTTTTAAATCGATTAGAAAATTATATTTCCAAGATTTTAGGTGTTCAGATATGAAAATTGTTGTAGGTGTCATTTTTACATTGATTAGGCAACAAAATTAGTTAATGGTGGAAAGAAACATTGCCAACTTCTCTTTTCAAAATGCTCTGTTCATGACACAAGTTTATTTTGAGAAGTAATTAATTTCCCATACTTTGGCTGACTTCATGTTAGATCCAATCAGACCATTGTTTCCCCTCCTACTGTGGCTGATGGAAGAGCACTTACTAAAAGGTCAGTTCTGCCAATTCATGTTCCTTTGGCTCAAAATATTAGTACCATCTTCAATCAGGAGCCTCTTTGCAGTGATTTTTAAAACCCTTTGTCCATTTTCTGGGGGTTAGTTTGCTTAAAACTAGATATTATAATCCACAAAGTCCATGTAAACAGTAACTTGTGGTAACACACTGAAAACAAGTGAACCAATGAGATCACGAAGGTCAACCTCCTTCCTCTGCGATCTCTGTCTGCCTTGGGACATCTCCTGCACCTCAGATGGAGTAGGCAACAATGTTTTTCTGTGTATAAATATTAGTAAAGCCTTTAAAGTAGATTTCAAAATAATAATCTCCTTCTCATCTTTAGACTTAAAAACATGCAATAAGATTTCTGTTATTTTCTCCCTCTACCCAGCGGTTTTCATTCCAGAACCCAGGGATGTGGAGAGCACGGCCTCAAAACAGTAGTTCTGAAATGTCAGAGTGTCTAAGAATCTTCTGAAGGTTGTTTATTTATTTATCAGGTTTATTGAGAAATAATTTACATATAGTAAAATTTACCTGTTTAGTTATGTAGTCCTGTGAGTTTGGATCACTGAATGTGTAACTGCAACTACAATGAAAATAGAGAAAATTTTTATCATCCCCCACAGATTACCTCGTGACCCTTTGCAGTTCATCTTCTTCCACTATTTGCAGCCCCTGCCAACCACGGATGTGATTTCTGTCCCTATATTTATACATTTTTAATTGAGATAAAATTCATATAACTTAAACCTGACCCTTTAAATCATTTTAAGTGGCTTAAATATAGTCATAAAGTTGTACAACCATCACCACTATCTATTTCAAGGAATTTTCATCACATGTGAAAGAAACTCCATAGCCATTAAGCAGTCTGGAAATGTTTATTTTTAAAAGCTTGTTAAACATGCAGATTCCCAAGCATGGGTTGGGGCTTTTGAATCTGTGTCATGCCCGGACTGGGTAGCTCAGGTGGTTGCAATGTCATCCCACTACAGCAAGTTTGCAGGTTCGAGCCCCAGTCGGGCCACATACAAGAGTCAACCAATGAGTTCATAAATAAATAAAAAAACAAATTAATATTTCTCTTTCTCTCTCAAATCAGTAAAAAAAAATTTAAAAAGTATTTTTAAAAGTGAACCTGCATCTTTAACAAGTCCCCAGGTGTTTCTGATCCAAGAGGCCCCCAAAGCACATTTTGACTAACTCTCTTCTAAAGATAAAGCTATTTCAATACAACACAATACAGTTTAATTTTAGAAGACACACAGGTAGTAACTGGACTGTTTTCTCTGAATACTTCCTGGATCTCCCTGGGACCTCACCATATTCTTCTAACAATAAGGTCTCATTGACATTAACAATTAAAATTTTTCTTTCCATAAACCCACTGCTCATTCAGTACCTCCGCCTCCTCAGTAAAGACTGGATTATTTTTGAGGGACTGCAATGGATGTTTCTCATCTCTTCGCCCTGTCGTCTAATCACAAAGTCACTTGGAGCCTCCTCCTAGTGTCATAAGTCATGGTGGCCATACGAAGAACATCAAAGTTCATGGCAAGAGTGCTGTCCTCCAAGTTTCCCATAGGAAGGGTTCCCTGGAAACAGACTGAGATGGAGAATTGCAAGTGGAAGGTGTTTTGGGGCAATGCTCTCAGGATCTATACCTGTAAAGAAGTAAGAAAGGCAGATTGAGCAGAGGGAGAGGCCAGGAGTTCAGCTAGTCCTATGATCAAATTGGGAGGAAGGATGGTCTTTCAGTGTTGTCCCATATTGAGGCAAGCTAGCTGGGACTTTGTATTCCTGCAGTAGCTAGTCATTGGCTATAGACTACTTGGGGGCGGGAGGGGGGAGAGGTGCAATTCCCTGCAGTAGAGAGCATGGTCTTGTGAGGGGCATAGCTGTGAGTCATCAGCAGCTGATAGTCCCAGCACCTGAGGTAGGGGTGTTTAGGCCCTGAAGAGGATATCTGAGCAGAATACTACAATATCCACTACAGTCCTACCCTTTGGCCACTTGTACTGAGGTGCTTTCTTAATAGTAAATTCATTTCATCTGGAAATAGCTTACTCACAATTCTGGTTGGTCTTTCCAGGGAACTTACAAGAAATGGTCAATAGAAAGAACAAAAACCCTGCTGATGCAGTTGATCTAGAGGCTGTAACTCAGGGGTGTTAAGCTCATTTTCACCGGGGGCGGGGTGGGGGGGGTGGGGGCACATCAACCTCGCAGTTGCCTTCAAAGAGCCGAATGTAATTTTAGGACTATTTAAATGTAACTACTCCTTAACAGTTAAGCAAGAACTCTGTGTTGCCACTAGGTAGAAACAAGGTGCCCGGTAGATAAAACAAGGTGGAGGGTTGGATTCGGCCTTCAGGCCTTGTGTTTGTCACCTGTGTGTTAGTCCTTTAGATTAGGATTACTCAATTTAGGCACTATTGACATTTTAGGCCAGATAACTCTTTGTTGTAAGCAGTTGTCCTAGTCATTGTACAATGTTTAATTTAGTAGTATCCTTAGCCTGACCCACTAGACGCCAGTACTATCCTATTTCCAATTCTGAAAATCAGAAATGTCTCCAGACATTGCCAAATGTTCCTTGGGTGGCAAAGCTGCTACTTGTTGAGAATCATTGATTTAAATGGTGATTGCTCCCAGTGGATTTTTTTTTTATTGTTGTTCAAGTACAGTTATCTCCATTTTCACCCCACCACACATTCCCCTGCCCCACCCATCCCCTCCTCCCATCCTTGAACCCACCCCCTTTGGCTTCGTCCATGTGTCCCTTATACATGTTCCTTGATGGCCCTTCACCTATTTTCCTCCATTACCCCTCTCTCCCCTCGTCTCTGGTCACTGTCAGTTTGTTCTTTATTTCAACATCTCTGGTTGTATCTTGCTTGCTCGTTTGTTTTGTTGATTAGATTCCACTTATAGGTGAGATCATGTATTTGTCTTTTACTGCCTTTTTTCACTTAGCATAACACTCTCTGGATCCATCCATGCTGTTGCAAAGGGTAGGATCTCCTTTCTTTCTGCTGCATAGAATTCCATCGTGTAAATGTACCATAGTTTTTTGATCCACTCATTTACTGATCAGTGCTTGGCTATTGTAAATTGTGCTGCTATGTACATTGGAGTGCAGAGGTTCTTTTGGATTGGTGTTTCAGGATTCTTAGGATATAACCCCAGCAGTGGACTTGCTGGGTCAAAGGGCAGTTCCATTTTTAGTTTTCTGAGGAAATTCCATACTATTTTCTACAGTGGCTATACCAGTCTACATTCCCACCAACAATGCACTGGGGTTCCCTTTTCTCCCCAACTTCTCCAACACTTGTTGTTTGTTGATTTATTTATGATGACCATTTTCGCCAGTGTGAGGTGGTATCTTATTGTGGTTTTAATTTGCATCTCTCTGATAGCTAGTGATGCTGAGCATCTTTTTATGTTTCTGGACCTTCTGTATGTTCTCCTTAGAGAAGTGTCTGTTCAGGTCCTTTGTCCATTTTTTGATTGGGTTGTTTGTCTTCCTGGTGTGAAGTCCTGTGAGTTCTTTATAAATTTTGGAGATCAAACCATTGTCTTAGGTATCATTTGCAAGTATGTTTTCCCATGCAGTTGGTTCCCTTTTCATTTAAATGCTGTTTTTTTAAGCCATGCAGTTTTTTATTTTGATGGGGTCCAATTTGTTTATTCTTTTCTTTATGTCCCTTGATCTAGGGGACATATCAGTGAAAATATTGCTGCGTGGAATATCTGAGATTTTCCTGCCTGTGTTCTCCTCTAGGACTCTTATGGTGTCACAACTTATATTTAAATCTTTTATCCACCTTGAATTTATTTTTGTGTGTGGTGTGAGTTGGTGATCGAGTTTCATTTTTTTGCATGTAGGTGTCTAGATCTCCCAACACCATTTGTCGAAGAGACTGTTTTTACTCCATGTTATGCTGCTGCACCCTTTGTCAAATATTAATTGACCATATAGACTTGGGTTTATTTCTGGGCTCTATTCTGTTCCATTGGCCTATGTGTCTGTTCTTATGCCAGTACCACACTGTTTTGATCACAGTGGCCTTGTAATATAGTTTTATATCAGGTATTGTGATCCCTCCTACTTTGTTCTTCTTTCTCAATATTGCTGTGGTTATTCAGGGTCTTTTATGGTTCCACATAAATTGCTGAAATGTTTGTTCTATATCTGTGAAATATGTCATTGGTATTTTAATAGGGATTGTGTTGAGTCTATAAATTGCTTTGGGTAATATGGGCATTTTGATGATGTTAATTCTTCCAATCCATGAGCATGGTATATGCTTCCAATTATTTGTGTCTCCCTCAATTTCTTTCTTCAGTGTTGTATAGTTTTCTGAGTATAGATCTTTCACATCCTTGGTAAGGTTCATTCCTAGGTACTTTATTTTTCTTGTTGATATAACAAATGGGATTTTTTTTCTTGATTTCTGATTGGGATCTTTCATTGTTGGTGTATAAAAATGCCTTTGATTCCTGAATATTGACTTTGAATCCTGCTGTTTTGCCAATTTCCCTTATTAGATTGAATATTTTTTTTGTGAAGTCTACAGGGTTTTCTATGTACACTATCACATCATGTACAACAGCTGTACTTCCTCCTTTCCAATTTGGATGTCTTTTATTTTTGTTTCATGTCTCATCACTGTGCCTAGGACTTCCAATATTATGTTGAATAGGAGTGGTGAAAACTGACATCTGTGTCTTGTTCCTAATCTTTGTGGGAAAGCTTTTAGTTTTTGCCCATTGAGTATGATGCTGGCTGTAGGTTTCTCATATATGGCCTTTATTATGTTGAGTAATGCTCTCTGTACTACCACTTTGCTGAGTGTTTTTTTTTCATAAATGGGTGCTGTACCTTATCAAATGCATTTTCCACATCTATTGATACAATCATGTGATTTTTGTCTTTCCTTTTGTTTATGCAATGTATTACATTTATTGATTTGTGAATATTGTACCATTCTTGCATCCCTGGGATGAATCCCACTTGATCATGGTGTATGATCTTTTTAATGTATTGCTGGATGCAGTTAGCCAATATTTTGTTGAGGATTTTAGCATCTATGTTCATCAGTGATATTGGCCTATAGTTTTCTTTCTTCGTTGTATCTTTATCTGATTTTGGGATTAGGATGATGTTGGCTTCATAAAAAGAGTTTGGGAGTCTTCCCTCTTCTTGGATTATTTTGGAATAGTCTGAGAAGAGTAGGGGTTAGCTCTTCTTTAAATGTTTTGTAAAATTCTCCTGTGAAACCATCTGGTCCAGGGATTTTGTGTGCCAAGAGATTTTTGATTACTGCTTCAGTTTCATCAGCTGTCATTGGCCTGTTCAGGCTTTCTGCTTTGTCTTCATTTAGTTTTGGGAGATTTTATTTCTCTAGATATTTGTCCCTTTCACCCTGGTTTTCAAATTTCTTGGCATATACTTCTTTGTAGTAATTTCTTACAATCTTTTGTATTTCTATGGTATCAGTTGTAATCTCTCCTCTTTCACTTCTGATTTTGTTTATTTGGGTTCTCTCTCTTTTTTTCTTGATGAGTCTGCTTAATGGCTTGTCAACTTTGTTTATCTTTTCAAAGAACCAGCTCCTGGATTTATTAATCCTTTGGATTGTTGTTTTAGTCTCTATGTCTTTTAATTCTGCTCTGATCATATTTCCTTTCTTGTACTTGCTCTGGGTTTTGTTTGCTGTTGTTCTTTCCCCTCTTGTAAATATAGGGTTAAGTTTGTTTATTTGAAATGTTTCTTTTTTAGGTAGGCCTGTATTGCTATGCACTTCCCTCTCAGGACTGCCTTTGCTGTGTCCCATAAGTTTTGAACTATTGTGTATTCATTTTCATTCTTTTCCAGAAACTTTTTGATTTCTTCCTTGATCTCCCTGTTAACTCATTCATTATTTAATAGCATGTTATTCAGTCTCCATGTATTTGAATGTTTTTGAGTTTTTTCCTTGAGGTTTGTTTCCAGTTTCAGGCCCTTGTGGTCCAAGAAAATGCTTGATATGATTTCAATTTTCTTGAATTTGTTGAGGCTTGTTTTGTGTCCTATTATGTGGTCTATCTTTGAAAATGTTCCAAGTGCATTTGAAAAGAATGCATATTTTGCTTCTTTGGGATGAAAGGCTCTATATATATCAGTTAAGTCCATTTGATCTAGGGCATTGTTCAATGTTGCAATATCCTTGTTGATATTTTATTTGGAAGATCTATCCATTTTTGACAGTGGGGTGTTAAAATCCCCTATTATAATTGTGTTGCTGTTAATATCTTTCTTGAAGTTCTCCAAGATTTTCCTTATATATTTGGGTGTTTCTATGTTGGTTGCATATGTGTTTACAATGTTTATTTCTTCTTGGTGGATTCTTCCCTCGAGTATCGTGAAATGTCCTTCTTTGTCTCTTTTTATAGCCTTTGTTTTGAAGTCTATTTTTTCTGATATAAGTATTGTTACACTAGCTTTTTTTTCCCTGTGCATTTGCTTGGAATATTTGTTTCCAGCCCTTCACTTTCAGCCTGTGCAGGTCTTTTGTTCTGAGGTGGGTCTCTTGCAGGCAGCATATGTGTGGATCATGTTTTCTTATCCATCAAATAACCTCTGTCTTTTGATTGGAGCATTTAATTCATTAACATTTAAGGTTATTATTGACAGGTAGTTTTTCATTTTTCCCCCTTTATACTTGTGCTCCTGTCCCTCTCACTTTTTCTTCCTGTTATAGCAGTTCCTTTGGTATATCTTGCAATGCTGGTTTGGTGGAGGTGTATTCTTTCAGCCTTCTTTTGTCTGGGAAACTCCTTATTTCACCTTCCATTTTAATTGAGAACCTTGCTGGGTAGCGTAGTCTTGGGTGTAGGCCTTTGCTTTTCATTATTTATAATATTTCTTGCCATTCCCTTCTGGTTTGTAGTGTTTCTATTGAGAAATCAGCCTCTAGCCTTATCATGGCTCCCTTATATATTACTTCCTGTTTCTCCCTTGCTGCTTTTAAGATACTCTCTTTGTTTTTAAAACTTGGCTTTTTAATTATGACGTGTCTTGGAGTAGTCCTCTTTGGGTTCATCTTGATTGGGACCCTGTCTGCTTCTGAACTTGTGTGGCTTTTTCCCCCTCTAGGTTCAAGAAGTTTTTTGTCATTATTTTTTCAAACAGAGTTTCTACCTCTTGCTCCTTTTCTTTTCCTTCTGGTATTCCTATGATTCAAATGTTGTGTTTCATGTTATCTTGTAGTTTGCTCAAGCTATCTTTTTATTTTTTTAGTCTTTTTTCATATAGCTGTTCTACCTGGGTGTTTCTTTCTACCTTGTCTTCCAGCTCACTGATTTGATCCTCTGCTTTGTCCAGCCTCATTGTAATTTCTTCTACTGTGTTTTTTATTTCAGAAATTGTATTCTTCATTTCTTCCTGGTTCTTGTTTATAGTTTCTATTTTCTTTTTCATACTGTTGTAGTTCTCACTCAGTTCTTTGTAGGTGTCTGTGACTTCCTTGAGCATCTTTATTCTTTTGAATTCTACATTGGATTGTTTGCTTGCCTCCATTTCATTTAGCTCTTTTAGTGGGGAATCTTCTATTTATTTTGATTGCAGCTTCTTTCTTTGTCTCTGATGTCATGGTCCCGTCTGGTAGGACCGCGTGTCATTGTGGAATGCTTGTCCTATATCCCCGGACAAGTGACGAACAAATTCACATGGACTAAAGAAATCTGGTGGGGAAAAAGAATGGGTGGCCGATCTCTCAATGATCAAGAGAGAGAGGCCCTGACCCCTGCCTCGACAGGCTTTTATTGAAACTCCAGGTCCATTACATTCAGGCTAGTCCTCATTTACTACGCATAGGTTTGTTTTAGGTGGTTAACTATTATAGATAGCAAAGAAAAGAATGTTGCTGATCACTTCAAAGGTAAAATACAAAGTGGAGAGAAGCCTTAGCTAGTTACACATATACTTTGGAAGTCTGGCCCAAGTCAAAGTAAACTTCTGCTGTCTCCATCCCAGGTGAGGGAGTTTTTTGCAAGAGCAAGTTTTAAAGTGGCCTAGGTACAATGCATGTCTGATTCCCCACGGGAGACCTATCCACGGATGTCACCTGCACATCACATGCATCTGGACTGCGTTCAGAACCAGAGCTGAGTCACAGGCTACATCACACACAAATAGGTTCCCCATACTCTCCATTTTAGGTGACTGTTCTTGTTTGCTTCTGCAATTCCTGATGTTCTTCTTTGCTAGCTGTCTTTGTAGGGTGAACTTCTGTGGTAAGTGTTCTATGGAATTCAGTGGTTTGGTCTCTGATCTCCTTGTCTGGATGCCCTAGGGTTGCCCTTTCTCCCATTTATGTGGGCTCTCTTATCATACTTGGGTTTTACCTGTTGGTGGTTCCTTTGTTGGTGAGTTCTCTCCTCCATATAGGTTTTACTGGTGTTCACAACTCCCACTTTATCTTGTATGTGGTCAGTGGCAGGGCAAAGGTGAAATGTATTAAGACAGTGGGAGAGTATTTTATGGGATTTAAAGTACCAACAAGTAGAGAACAGATAGGAGATCCTTTGGATAAGTATAGGGTTAACCATGGTATTTCACTCAACTAGCCACTTTTTATAAAAGGTGAAAAAGAGGTAAGACTCTAATTAGAGGGGAGAAAGAATGTGAGCTGAATCCAGAAAACAGAGTGCTTGTGCAAGGTTAGATGGTGAGATATAGTGATTGTAAGGGATAGAAACTAGGCATAGTGTGCGAGAGAATAAAGTTAACCACAATAGTAACAAAGCTCAGCAAGATAGTGGAATTGGCCAAGAGCAGGGAGGGGTCCTGTGTAGTATTTACAATTGTATGCAACAACAATTATTTACAATAATAAGGGACAACAATAATATGACAAGAAATATATGATCTGAATAAAAAGAATAGAAATGACCAAGAGTAGTGTGTTACTGGAATATGAGGGAAGTGAAAGAAGAAAAATTAAAATACAATGTGAAAGGGAGAACAAAGAAAACCAGTCAAACAATACAATTAAAGAAACAAACACAACAAAGAAACTAAACAGAAAGAAGAGAAATAATAATAATGAAGTAAAAGTAATAAAAATAAAAAATAAAATGCAAGTTCTGTAGGATAGCAAAGTGAAATTTTTCTCAGTTTCCCAGTTGGCACTAGCCTTCTGATCTCTCTCTGGATCTGTCTTCAGTTCTTTGGCTCTTTCACAGCTCCAGGTCTTATTGTCTTTTGCGGGTGGGAGGCGGGGAGCCTCCTGCTGACTTTAAACCCACCAAGCGATTTCTGCTGCTGCAGCCAGAGGGGGACTGGTCTTCACTTTTTTCTTTTCCTGTGCTTTTGGGAGGATGGGGGCTAGGTCTGGGCTGCAATATTCACAGGTGCCTAGCCTCCAGCCCAGACCTGCAGAGCACTGCGTGGCTCCCACTGTTCATCTGCGCCAGGCTGGCGCCTTTAATACACTGTGTTGTACCTCCAGTGAGGTGCACTGGTTAGGAGCAACCTGCACCCCTCCTCTCTCTTTGCTGGCCTGGGTGCTGCTCACTCTCAAAGTCCCTTCCAGGCAGTTTAGTTCCCTGTTAAATTAAGTCTCTCTGGGGACTGCTAGCTCTCTGAGCCCTTGGTACCCTCCTCGGATCAGTCTGTGTGGGCCCCTCCTTCTCCCCCTTTGCTGGCCCAGCTACTGTGAGGGAGAGGTCCTTGCACAGCGGCTGCAGGTTGTTTTTTTTCCGTGACTTTCCCTTGTTTGTGGTCTGCCGTTCTTAACAAGTGCCTGGCTTTTCATACAGCCCAACTCTCTAGACTCTCTGGGTCAGTCAGTCACAGCCCACCTGTTCTCCCATCTCCAGGTGTCTCCCTATTCCCTGCTCTCTCTGGTACTGTTGAACCAGAGACCACTGTCCAACCTGGGGCATGCCGCCTGCTTTGTGTCTCCCACTGCGTTTTTATCCCCCCAGTGACTTCAAGCATTCGGGTCCCTCCTAGGCGAGACTGACTTCCCTGCTCTGGAGGGGAGGGAGCTGTGAAGTTCAAATGGCTGACCCAGCTCTCCTCCAAGGCTCCTACAGCAGCCATGGTCCCTGGCTCAGGGCCTGGGGACCTTCCCACCAGTCTCCAAAATCTCCTTACTGTCTGTTTTTAAGTGTCCTCTGCAATCTTTGGCTTCCAAATTTCATGTAAGCTGGGATTCCACTTGCTGTTCACTCTGTTCTTCAGAAGATCAGCTAGGTGTCCCAGCTGGGTCCACGAGCAAGTGGGTTAAACTCCCACCTACCTCGGCGCCATCTTCAGGAATATTTCCCAGGGTTTCAACTGCCATGGGTATGCTAATGAACTCATATTTGTATCTCAGCCCATGTCGTCTCCCAAGCTCTAGGCTCACATCACAAACAGCTTATTCGACATTGCCAGATCCGCAGGGCAGGAGGAGGGCCCAAATTCAGTTCAAGGTGATATTTATTGGGTTGAACAAAAAGTTCATTTAGTTTTTTCCATATGATGGCTCTAGTAGTGCTTAGTTGTCTTTAACTTCATTTGAAACAAGTTCATTAGATTGTATTGTGACAGCTGTCATATCAACATGTATTAAAAAACATCACAATTGGTGAATTTTTATGCAGCCATTTTAATATTGAAGATGAAAAAATATGCAACATTTTTAGCATGTTACACTTTATTATTTTAAGAAAGGTAAAAATGCAACTGAAATGCAAAAGAAAAAGATTTGGGCACTGTATGGAGAAGGTGCTGTGACTGATCGAATGTGTCAAAAGTGGTTTGTGAAGTTTCTTGGTACTATTGACATTTTGGCCAAATAATTCTTTGCTGTGCAGCTTCTTGTGCATTGGAAGATGGTTAGCAGCACCCCTGGCCTCTACCCACTAGAGGCTAATAGTGGGAGATAGCCAACATACTCAAAATATCCAAATCAATAAAGTTATTGGTGGAAATGAAAAATGTGTCTTTTATTTTGCAGAAAAAAAACTGAATGAACTTTTTGGCCAACCCAATACATTCTATCTGCACAAATTCTATTTAGAATTCCATTGCCAGTTCTTTAAAATGCATAAAGGTC
>VMDR010031104.1:0-12171 GCA_007922815.1 Macrotus californicus | reverse complement strand
TATTTTTTAAAATAAGAAAAGAAAGGAAATGTAAGAGAATGTCATTTTCTATCTTGAGCTCGGGGAAGGGATCTATTTAAAGATTTTATAAAAACACAGGCATAAAAACAAGAACAATAGCAGCAAAGAAACAAAATAACAAAAAACAAACAGAAACTAGGAAATTTGACTAAAATCAAAGTTTTATTTTCAATAAGAAATTTTAACAAATGAAATTTGCAATGAGAACTGTTTAATATTTAAAATATAAAAACACATGTTATTTAGCAAAAAAGTGACAACTATAAAATGTGTATAAGCATTTGAACAATCTAATTAAAAATGGGCAAGGGACCTGAACAGATACTTCTTTCCCAAGGAGGACATATAGAAGGCCCAGAGACATATGAAAGGAAGCTCAGCATCACTAGCCATCAGAGAGATACAAATTAAAACCTCAATGAAATACCACTTCACACCAGTCAGAATGACCATCATAAACAAATCAACAAACAAGTGCTGGTGAGGTTGTGGAGAAAAGGGAACCCTAGTGCACTGTTGTTGGTGGGAAGGCAGACTGGTGCAGCCACTGTGGAAAACAGTATGGAATTTTCTCAAAAAACTAAAAGTGAAACTGCCGTCTGACCTGGTAATTCCACTGCTGAGATTATACCCTAAGAATCATGAAGCACCAATTCAAAAGAACCTGTGCACCTCAATGTTCATAGCAGCAGAATTTACAATAGCCAAGGGCTGGAAACAACCTAAATGCCAATCAGTAAATGAATAGATCAGAAAACTGTGGTACATTTACACAATGGAATACTACACAACAGAAGGAAAGGACTCCTACCCTTCATGACAGCATGGATGGAACTAGAGAGTATTAGTATTATGCTATGTGAAATAAGCCAGGAAGTGAAAAACAAATACCATATGATTGCACCTGTAAGTGGAACCTAATCAACAAAACAAAGAAGAAAGCAAAATAGAACCAGAGACATGGAAATAAAGAACAAACTGACAGTGATCAGAGGGGATGGGGGAGGGAGATAACAGGGGAAAGAAGGGGAGGGGTTGAGTCAAGAAACAAGTAGGAAGGACCCAGGGACAAGGACAAGAGTGGGAGAGGATTGAATGTGGGAGGGGGGTGGGCAGAGCAGGTGAGAGCAATGGGGGGAAAATGGGGACAACTGTAATTGAACAACAATAAAAAAATTTTTAAAAACGAAAATGATTGGAAAAAATGAAAACCATTACAGGGTAAAAAAAATGTGTTTAGTGTTTGAAAGGACAATTCACCTGAGTGGGTAATAAATATGTAAATTGACTCTCAAACCCACTACTAAGTACAGAACTGGAAATTAAATAATGCTATTTTATATTGACCAAATTAGCAGAAGTTAGAAGTAGGTGCCGATGGGGGCGGGGCTGGTGTTGGAGGCATGCACATGTGCAGCTGGCGGGATGTACAATGCTACAACGGTGCTGTAGAAAACCTGTCAGTGCCCAATAGATAAGGATGTCTGGGCCCTTCAGCGCAGCTTATGGAAATCAGAGGGCATGATGGAGGATTTTCATAGCAACACTGCTGTGCTAGAAAGAAGTTGTGGGCAACCCAGAGGAATGGCCAGAAAAAATGAAGTTTATGGGTATGTTGAATGCAATCTGCAACAATAAGCTAGATTTACATTGGACAGCATAGAATGATCTCAAAAATAAGGGTGAATGAAATTAGCAGGAAACACGACACATAACAATATTTTTATGCAAATTATAAGCACACATTAAAAATATTCCTCAATTTCCAAGGACATAATACATCTAATAAACCACCTAGATGAAAAGCTAGATGAGTGAAAAGGAGGGAAGAGTGATAAGAGAAACAAAATATAATTAAATAAGGACAAAATTAAATAAGAAAATAATTTTTAACATAATGATGAAAATACGATGAATTGAAATGTATGATTAACCTTATAATGCTATATCTTAAATATTAATCAAAGACACCACAATAGATCAATACCTTGTGGTTCCAATGGGAAAAAGAGAGGATGAGCTAATGTCCAAGAGTCATTAATCAATCCAATGCTTTCATAGATCACTACACAGTGCATGGATATCTGTATATTGTTCATCATTGAAGTGTGTTCTTATATTGTTTAAAATCTAATTTCTCTAAATCCTTGTTTAGCTAGTAAACACCCACAAAGTAGATTCTCTGGTTCTTCTTTCTCCATGGTGCCTCACCCCATCATGTTGCAAACATTAGGCCCTGAATAATGTTCAGCCTAATTTGATTAATAGGACCAAAAGCTTGGGTACTACAGGATATGGCTTTCTTAGATGCATCATTAGTGGTTGCAACAGAAATTCTGTACCTGCTATCATAAAATAAACATCTCACCATCCCACACAGTGTTGAGAGTTTGTTTTGTATTTTGCTGATTAGAGGATGTTTCTTGTGCCAGGTGTTTTGGAGCACCTCTGCTGCTTTGTTGTGTGGTGATACCCTGAGGCCCTAATAGGTTTTCTCACAAGAGTTTCAGATTTTTTTGGAACATGAGAAAAATATTTCTTTGTGGGCTATTTCTCTCACAGAACCTCTCCCCCCCTCTCCCCCCACCACACACTGATTTCCATGTTCCCATCACGTTCTGGCTGTTTTATTTCTCTTCCTCCTCTATGTGTTCAGCAGTGGTCACTCAAATAGTAGGGGCAGCATAATGAAACGGAAAAGTTAAGCAGTCATGTATACACAGAGTCAAAGCCTCCCTAAGCCAGTTACTAACTGTGTGAACTTGGGCAAGTTATTTAGCCTCTCCAGTTCAGCTTTATTATTTCTAATGTGAAGAAAAAAATTACTGTTAATATGTTTTTGGGGGAGATAATGTTAATATGGAAATTATATACCATTGGGCTTAATTTTCTGATGTACCCTTTTTTTTCTGTGAAAAAGTTGATAGTCTCACATATTTAATGTTCCCCAGACAAATCACTGTGTGTGTGTGTGTGTGTGTGTGTGTGTGTGTGTTTAAGCAAGTAATAAGTAGAGAGTCAGCCCACTCCCCAGTGTTAGCCAATTACCAAGTCTAATCATGCCTTGAGACTTGCTTCATTTTTGATACCTCGATCTGTAATTTCTATGCAGATTTTTGAGATAAGTTTAGAAATAAGGTGAGGCTTTGGGAGGTAATGATGATGTATTTGGGAGCTTTAATGGATAGTGAAAGCTGAAAACAGAATTTTTCTTTAGGATATGCTACAATGTCTCTTGAATTAAATAAAATAGCATTAGTGAGAATTCTTGGTAGAATTTGTCTAAGATGGCAGAGATAGAGAATGAGAAATCTACACATAAAAGTGCTTGAAAATAAAGCAGGGAGTAATAACAGCATATCAAATGTTTTGATAAATTTTTGGAAGACAGAAGGTATCTAGAATCATATTGACAGTTGGATCACAGAGGGAAGAGCCATTATTAAGAGCAAGCATATGAGAAAATTCCCAGTTGAGGAAGAAAACCCTGGATTTAGCTTGTGGAGAGTTGATTTGAGAAAAGAAAAAGAAGCTGAGGACATTGATTAAAGGGCCGTCTATAGACCAATAGCTGGGGACATCATCATTTCCCCACTCCAAACTGGTCCTCACTCAGTGTGGCTTGTGGGGTTTCCAACTGGCCAGCACCTTGAGCTATGATCTATGCAGGATACTGGGTCTTCCCAGTGTGGGGAATAAGGCTCTTGGGCTTGCAAGACCCTTGGAATTAGTTAATACAATGAACTCAAAATGTGATTTGCTTTCTGCTGTTGTCAAGCAAGTATGATTAAAACTACCACCACCACCACTACCACCACCAGTACTTTGGTTTTGTCTTTTAGTTTTAAAGACACAGAAAAAAATAAGAATGACATAAATGGCTCCCTCAGCAAGCAATAGGGATCCCAGTGTCTTCCATTTTATGCCAACCTCCATGTACCTGGTATTCATTAGAGACACAGAAGTGGTGAAGTTCCAGCAAAGAAATGCACAAATGTGTTAATGTTAGTGTAAAATGATCAGAAGAAAGATAAAAGAAAAAGAAAGAAAGAAAGAGAGAGAGAAGAAAGAAAGAAAGAAAGAAAGAAAGAAAGAAAGAAAGAAAGAAAAAAGAAAAGATTAGAAAAGAAGAAAGAAAGAAAGAAAGAAAGAAAGAAAGAAAGAAAGAAAGAAAGAAAGAAAGAAAGAAAGAAAGAAAGAAAGAAAGAAAGAAAGAAAGAAAATGCCTTACCGTGAGAAAGAAAGTGAAATTCTCCTTCTCTTTCTGTGCTTGGGGAGGAGAATCCATGTGGGTCTTGCAGACTCAGTACATGGTATGTCTAGGAGGAGACCTGGTATCCAGGTATCAATGTCTCACATCTTTTGATCAGTTAACCTAAGTGGGCTTCAAGCTTGCTACTTCAGTTTACCACCAAGTTCTAAATGTATTTGCTTAGTTTTGAAAACATGTTTTGCATGTTATAATCCTCTCTTCCCAGGGTTTGACCCTTGGTCTTTGTTTCATCCATTGCATGACCACCGTGAAGCACTGCACCTGGTGAAACCACCGAATTGCACCCTCAGCACTCCCTCTCTTGTCAGTACGGACTCAGGGTTTATCCTGAGTCCATTGCAGCCCACAAACATTGCTGGTTTATGTGCCCTTTCCAAACATACACATTATTAGAGGGACGCTTTTGATTTACATTTGTTTTCTAGCCTCAGCCCTTCCAGCTGCCCTCTTTCTTTCATTTTACTGAATTGTACCTAGGGTCCAGGTGTATCAGTTAACTGGAAGAGAGAAGAAGACTTGCCATAGAAACTTGTCAGAGGCAGACATTGAACATTTGACTAGAACTTATCTGGTATGTGAATTTAGTGAATGGCTAAGAACATACAAATTGATTCTGCTTTTAGTCAAGAAAGTGTTTCATTCTCAATTCAGTGATATTTCAGGAATCAGAAAAGTTTCTTGGCTTTCTCTTAAGGACACCAGCAATAACTTACCATATGTAAGTGCATTTCAGCAAATTCTCTAGCCAACATTGAGTAGTCAGATGAAGAGTTTATTCCAAAAGGAATCAGGTGTCAATGTTTTACCCCATAGATGGAGCATGCACCAGTGTTCTCCTGGAAAGAGTTGATGACAGTGGCTATGGAGAACCAAGGGGTCTCAACATCTTTCGAATTACTTGTCCTCAGTATTTTTCACAGGCCAATTAAGAGTTCTCAATTATTCAGATAACTAATATCCAACAAGTAGGTGTCTTTTAAAAGTTTTGTAATTTTAGTTGAAGCCCGAGTAACTTTCTAACTTTCTTTGAGTTCAAAAAATCCAATTCAGTGTGATGAACTTTTCTGAATAATTACTAGTGCTGTTTGAGAAGCTGAGGACACAGGCCCATGTCATGCTGACATCATAGTCTCTGTCCTAAGAATGTGGACACACTAGTGGGTGAGGCAGCAAGTGAATGAATGCTTTCATTGTAATGTGGTAAGTATGATTAGTGGCTGTGGAACAATCCATAAACATAATCCACAAGTTCTTCCCGGTGTGCAAAAAAGTAAATTCTTTCCCTTTTGGTAAGCTCATTTTTACTGCAAGCTTCCATTGTACCACAGCTGGATAGTTTCCCTTGTTTGGGGGGATTCCCAAACCCTGTGGTTGTATCATGTTTTTTTGTGGGGAGGGGTGCCTTGAAAGAGGCTCTGAAGGCATACAGGTTATTTCTATGGTCCATGGTTAATCTATCCCTTCAGGTCTGGCCACTCTCTGCTGCTTCTGAGCTATGAGACAGAGACATTGCTAAGATTGCGAATGTTTGTTGAGTCTAAAGGTTCTCCATTCTGACTGAAAATTGTCAGTGCCTGGGTCCCACCCCCACAGATACTGATTCAGTTGGTTTTGGGGGTAGCTTTCTGGGGTATTTTTTAAATTCCCCTGGGATGGCTCTAACATGTTCCAGTGGCTGTTCCATTGAGAACCTCTGGCTTGGGTACTCCAAGCCATTTCCTTCTGTGGCCTCAGTGGTTTTAGGGCCCAGCTGGAATGTTTCCTTGCTCCCCTCCTCCAGCCTGGGGTAATCTTTCTATTTTGTAGAAAAAGGAACATATCATGACTACTCTGCCAAGACATGCAGGCAAAGAGGCCATTGTCCTGGACCTACAATGCAATGGGCCCCTATCACCATGTGAGTGCCTCTGTTACTTGGGACCTGGTAGTCTGTGTCAGTCAAGGGTAACCTGTACTCTAATTATCCACTCTTTTGACTAATATCCTCAAGGCCTCAGGAAATGCTTCTTGACATTTCTGGCCCTCTGTCCTGGAAAGAAAAGGCAACTGCATCTAAATGACAGAAATGCTCATGGATGGTGCCAGTGCTGAAGTCAGAGAGAGACACTGCTTGGGTGTACAGGCAAAATTTGGGAAGTGGAAAAAATGCACTTTTGATTCTTATTAGACAGATAGATTGAAATGAATTCCTATCTAAAGAAGTAGCAACTGCTTCCTAGCAGTTTTGAATGACTATTGTCTCAATTCTCTGTACAATGTGTGTTCCTGGACAATCTCAGGAAATAGTTTGATATTCACAGAATATGTACATGGTGCACGAGAAACATTCTGAAGTATTAAACACTATATTGCTCTTGAATTTGTTGATATAGATCTACAAAGGCATAAACCACACTTTTATAGATTCAAAAGTGTGACAATTTTTTACAGTAGCAGTAGATGTGAACTGAATGCTAGATTTGTAAATGGTTGAATTTCATAAAAATGTTTAATTAACTTTAATTGAATTTTTAACAATTAAAGTATTCATTAGATTAAAATATTTTTATTTACAAATTTAATATTTATTAGTGTGTTAGAATGTTCAAGCTGCTATAACAAAACACTACAGATTGGGTAGCTTATAAATGACAGAAATGCATTGCTCACAGCTCTGGAGGTTTGAACTCTGATATCATGGTGCCAGCCTGGTCAGGCGAGCCTCCTTCTGAGAGGTGTAAAGCTGGTTGTATTCTCATACAGCGGAAAGGGGCTAGGGAGCTCTGTGGAACCTCTTTTATAAGAGCACGCATCCCATTCATGAAGGCTCCTTTCCTCATGATCTTGCCATCTCCCAAAGGCCCTACCTACTACAATTACATTTGGGGAGACACAAACATTTAGACCATAGCCATTGATTGTATTTCTATAAATAATTTTGAATATTTTAGGGAAAAACAGCTTTTTCAGATTGCTTTACTTATTTATTTTTATGATTTAATGAAATTTATTTTTCAGAACATTTAGGTTCACGGCAAAGTAGAGCAGAAGATACAGTTTCCATTTACTCCTGGACCCCACACAGGCAGTTTTCTCAACTATTGATGTCCTGCACCTCAGTGGTACGTTTGTCACAATCCATGAGCCTACATCGACATACATTACCATCTGAAGTCCACAGAGTACAGTAGAGTTCACTCTTGCTTGGTGCTGTACATTTTATGAGTTTTGACAAATATAGAATAACATTTATGCTCCATTAAAGTATTATACAGAGTAGTTCTACTGCACGAAAAATCCTCTATGCTCTGTTTACCCCTCTCTCCTCTGTATCCACTGGCAGCCACTGACATTTTTACTCTCTTTATAGTTTTGTCTTTTCTAGAATGTCATGTTCTTGGACAGATATAGTATGTAGACTTTTTAGAATGGCTTCTTTCACTTTTTAACATGCACTTAAGGTTCTTCACTGTCTTTTAATAGATTAATAGCTCATTACTTTTACAGGTTAATAATACTTCATTGTTTAGATGTAGCACAGTTCATTTACCTATTCATCTACTAAAGGACATCTTGGTTACTTTGAGATTTTGGCAATTATAAATAAATATGCTATAAATAACTATATGCAGATTTTTGTGTGGACATAAATTTTCAATTCACCTGGGTAGGTAAACACCAAGAAGCACAATTTCTGGATAGTATGGTAACAGCATGTTTAGCTTTGTAAGAAACTAACAAACTGTCTTCGAAGTGACCATATTATCTTTCATTGCCACCGTCAACGAATGAGAGTTCCTATTGCTCCACATTTTCACCAGCATTTAGTATTGTCGGTGTTTTGGATGTTGTACAATCTGAAAGCTGTGATATCTCATTGCTCATTTCATTTGCGTTTTCCTGATGACATATGCCATTGGACATCATTTCATGTTTATTTTCCATCTCTGTATTTTCTTGGTGAGGCTTTTGTTTGTGTATTTTGTCCATTTTTTAAATGAAAATAATTATTTTAAAATTTTATTATAGTTACTTAAATTTATATTTATAGTGAAAATATATTCAAATTTTATAAACTGAATGCACTTATATTTTACTTTTAAATTACTGTCAACAGAACAGAGATTTTACGATTAATCTTGGTTAAATAACTTAATTAGTGGTTGTACTGAACTAAAGGCAGGAAAAATTTTTTTTTAATTTAGGAAATATAAAATAAACTTCCCATCAAGGTGGTGGCATAGGTAAACACAGGTCACCTCCTCATACAACCACATCAAAATTTCAATGAATATGTAGAACAACCATCACTCAGAACCATCAGAAATCGATTTGAATGGCAGTCTGACAATTACAAATTTAAGAAACCACATCCATTCAGAGTGATAGCAGGGGCAGAGATGTGGAATCGGCTAGTTCCAACCCACATATTGTGGGTAAAAACTCAGGAGGGAGGCTGGTGTGGCTCAGTGGATTGAGCACTGGCTGGCAAACCAAAAGGTTGCTGGTTCGATTCCCAGTCAAGGCACATGTCTGGGTCATGGGCCAAGCCCCCAGTAAAGGGCACATGAGAGGCAACCACACATTGATGTTTCTCTCCCTCTTTCTCCCTCCCTTCTCCACTATCTAAAAATTAAATAAATAAATATTTTTTAAAAAATTCAGGATGGATATCTTGGGAGCAAAGAATTCCAGCCCCACACCAGGTCCTTCAGCCCAGGGTTCCAGTGCTAGAAAGATAAGTCTCCACCACTTCTGGCTACAAAGCCAGTGGGTATCAGGTTGGTGGAAGAAAATACTAGAGTCCCAAGCAGTTCTCCTTAAAGAATCTACACAGGGACTTACTCAGACTCACTGCCTCTGAGCTCCAGCTCCAGGGCAGCAGCTTGAAAGGCACCAGTGGCGTGCGGGGAGGAACTGAAGGGTCTGGCATTAAAGCAGGAGCTGGGGAACAGCTTTCTCCCAGACAGAAATGTGGGCAGAGGCCATTGTCCATTTCCTGAGTGCTGCCCCTATAGAGCCACAGAGCTGGCAGGCCTGTGCCATATCTAAGACTCCATCAACCTAGTTAACACTGCCCTGCGCTGGAGATTCCCTGAAGCGCTGTCTCACCCAACCTATGGGCCCATCCAAACTGTTAACCATGATTCATGCTTCATAACTTCCTAAACCCTCTCAAACAAGCAACAGCCAGCCTAAGTGAGCTCCCAGCCCCTGTACCTCTTGCCAAATGGCCCTTGCCCAGAACTAGCAGCAGCCAGCCTAGATTCACAGCTCAAGTGACTTCACTTGGGAATCTCCAAGCCCAGCACAAGTAGTAGCCATCTCAGATTGCTTTTACCTTATGTAGGTTGGCCTTGGAAAGAATACAGGTGGGGCCTGACCTTGATCTGCACCACCCAGGAAACCCCAGAGCCTGTGCACCCAGTGGACAGCTACAGACCATGTTGGAACACTACCACCATGCTCCTATACAGCTAATCTCCATGGAGAGTGGAGGTGGTGGTCAGTGGTCACAACCAGTCTTTGCAGCTGACTGGCTTGGGTAAATCCCTCCCTTTGATCTGCCAAAAGCAATCAAGGCTCAACTACAAGAAGATGGTGTACTCAGCCCACATGAAGGATGCGCCTCGAGTACCCAGCTTGGGTGATAGGGAAGCTGTGTTACCAGACCCTATAGGACGATGATTACATTAGGCCACACCACCAAGATGGGGAGTCACAGCAGCTTTAACTAATACATAGCAATAAACACAGGGAGGCTGCCAAAATGAGGAAACAAAGAAACAAGGCCCAAATGAAAGAACAGATCAAAACTCTGGAGGAAGAGCTAAACAAAAGGGAGATAAGCAATATATCAGACTCAGAGTTAAAACACTGGTTTAGTAGGCAAGGAATTTATATGCATAACTCATGAACCATGGTGTGTGGATGGCCTGAAGGAGAGCATGGTGCTGGGTGCAGGGGGGCAAAGAAGAATAATTGGGACAACTCTAAAAACACAATCAATAAAATATAATTTAAAAATTTATATAATAGTTTATAACTTATGTGTATCTATATTTTATTAATCTAAATATCATTGGCATAAGAATAGAAAATCAAACATGCACAAGAATTTGTAGTTATTTAGGATATTTTGCAAATATTGAGTCACTTACAAACTATAACTTTATACACATTTGTCATTGTAAAGGTGAATTTTCTAAGTTGGAGAATAGAACATTTTGTTTAACAGTTTGATACCTTTAGTTATTTCTACATATGGTATGGAGCTTCCATTTTTGCTCTGTCCTGGGTTCCAGAAGTGTTTGGGATTAGAACTAAATCTTATTCTGCCCCTGCTGCCTAGACAATTTGTTGTGCACTATATGACCTCTCCTCTGGGGCTTGTAAAAGAAAAGTCCATGAGAGTATTTCTATTTTTCCCCATTAAAATCCTCTGCTGAGGCTGTGGGCACAGAGCCAGACACATACTTGAATAATGAGAAAAGAGGGAAAAAAAAAACAGAAATATAAACGTGTTTTTAAAAAAGATGACAATTGTGGTCTTTCAGTCTAGATGGTGGTGTAGGTAGATGTGGTATTCCTATCCTCCCACAACCACATAGCAGCCAAACTACAGAACAACATTATTGACAAGTACCTGAAATCTAGCTGAACAAAAGTTATGTAACTGATGATATAAAGAAGAAGCCATGTGGGGACTGGTAGGAGGAACAGAGATGTGAAATGGGCTGGTCCCACACCCACGTGTGGAGGATAAAAATTGGGAAGGATATCTTGGCTGCCAAGATGCCCGCCGAGGAGCAAGTCATCCCAGCCCCACACCGGGCCCTCCAGCCCGGGTTCCAGTGCTGGAAAGAGAAGTCCCAAGAACTGCTGGCTGTGAAAACCAGTGGGGATTGTGGCTGTGTGAGGTAGAAGCCATCCACACTCTCAGACATTCTTCTCAAAGGGCTCACTTGCTCTGAGCTCCAGTGCTGGGGCAGCAGCAGATCAAAAAATGCCAGGGACATATGGGGAGGAATTGAATTTTTTGCCATTAGGGTGAAAACTGGAGAGGCAGCTTTCTCCAAGACAGAATTACTGGCAATGGCCATTTTTCTTTTCCTGAGCCCAGGTAAGCACCATATCTGAGTCTCCATCAACATAGCTAAAATGTTGATTCCCTGAGATTTGGTGATTTACTGAGACTTAGCACCACCCCACTTGCAGACCCTGCCACACCATTCCCAGTGGCTTTTCCATAGAAATGGCTCATCTTGGTAATGCTGTGGATTTTCCTAAAATCTCTCAAGCTTCACAAACCCCAAGTAAGCAAGCAACACCTGGCCTCAGCACAACCCTGTCAATTGCTAAGTGATCCCAGGCCCAGCACTAGCAGCAGTCGGCCTTAGTTTTCAGGTTGACCTCTTCTGGGCACCTCAAGCCCAGGACAAGTAGCAGTTATCTCTAGATCTCTCTGGGCCCTACAGGACACTTACTGCATAAAGGCACTCTACAAAGACTAGAAGGTGTAGCAACTCTACCTGATACATAGAAACAAACCCAGGCAGGTAGCCATAATGAAGTGACAAAGTAACATGTCCCAAATAAAAGAACAGAACAAAACTCCAGTAAAATAAACAAATAAATAAATAAATAAATAAATAAGAGAAAAGTAATCTACCAGATGCAGAGTTCAAAACACTGGTTATAAGAATGCTCAATGATCTTAGGGGAAGAATGAATGAGTTTAATGAGAACTTCATCAAAGATATAGGAAACAAAAGTAGATATAAAAAAATAAAAAGAATCAGTCAAAAATGAAGAATGTAATAACTGAAATGAAGAATACATTACAGGGAATCAATATGAAGCAGGGGATCAAATCAACAATTTAGAAGATGAGGAAG
>VMDR010031103.1:0-12147 GCA_007922815.1 Macrotus californicus | reverse complement strand
AGTGCTATGCTGACATTTTCAGCGTGTTCTCAGGTATGTAGTGCTCTACCTTTGGTCACTCAACAGGGTGACTAATTAGGTTTGCATTTTTTGTTTGTTATCATCCTCTTTGAGCTCTCTGAAGAAATAATAGATTGATATATTACTTATTATATCCACTGTATATTGATCAGAATTAAATTGACCCAGTTTGATGCTGTTTTCACCAAAATTTCTGTTCTACAACAGATTAGTCAAAACAAGGTCATAATGACCTCTTTTGGGCCATATCTTTGAGACCAGCTGCACACAAACACACACATACACCGGTACACATATACACAATGCAAACATGCCCATCTATACACACACTGACATACACATGCCTATTCTTATTATTTCTCTTTATTTCTACCTCTGTGCTGCATCTGTTGTCTCCCAGGCTTATTATCCTCATTCATTTCCTTCTTATCCCCTCCTTTACTCTTTATTTTTCTTACACTCATATTGCCACCCCGTACACATTTTCCTGCAAAGTGGCAATGCAGGAGAGGTTTATGAAGCATTTTAGACTTGCCACAAATGTTTAGCTAGGACATGTTGTCAGATGAAATACTAATTCACTTGGTGATGGTGAGTGAATGGGGTAATCTCTGTTTGGTAAATTTATGTACACAAGCATTCAGGGAAAAGTTGTTTTTGTGCAAACTTTTGTCAAACTAAATCACTATGAAAGAAGTGAGATTTCGTGGTCCTTATGACAGTTGCAAGAAATAGACTGCATTAATCATGCTGCAAAAAAGACAGAAGCAAAGGTCGAACCATTAAACTTTTAGAGATGAGTCATAATTGTAATGGTGCTATCTGTCTTCAAACATTTTTACAAAATGAAATAACATTTTTCCCGTAGTCACAATCACATTAGCTCCTTTCAAAGACGTTGGAATTAAGCTAAAGAGGTTTAAAAGGAGTCATCAGATCAAGAATGGAAGCTAACTTTTGAGGATCAAAATTTCTTTATGGTAATGGATAAAAGAGTTTTGAAGTAGCAATTTGTAACTCTGGTTCTGGTTTTGCCCCAGTGTCAGCTTTGGCAAGTCTCTTAGCCCCTTTGGACTTACTTTTTAGCTCCCAATTCCTTTATCTTAAATGACGGGTTAGTCTAATTGGTCTCTAAGTTAACTTTCAGTATTTCAGTAGTCTGATCCAACTCTAGAATTCTTTCTTTCCTCTGAGCATCATGCTTAGTTCTACTAACTGGCACATTTAATTAATGAAGTCTTTCAGTACTTGTTATTCATATTGTTTAACTTTTAAGATAGGAAAAAATTTTTCAAAGGTGTGATTTTGTAATTTAGTCTCTTCTTGAGTATTGAAAAAGTGATCCAGTGAGTATGCAGAAGGAGGGAATGACAATTAAATGCCAGGGTGTGTTGCTTCAGCAATTTCTGATTATGTAAAACATGAATAATGGGAGTCATGTGCGAACGCGTGGGATGGGTAGCAGATTCTCACAGGAACTTACGAATAGGGACCAGGTAGTGTTATTGTCCTCTTAGTGACACAAGTTTCATGGATCTTTACTCTAGGATCCCACCACTACTATGGACTTTGTTTCTTTTTGTGTGCTAATTCCTACTTCTTTTGGTTGACTTTTGTCTATGTTTTTCCTTTTTAGCTCCAGAGTGATGAAATCTGACTTGTCTAATCAATTATTATTTCTACTCATTGGGCAGAGCTTGATGTGCTAGGTCACCTAATGGCCATTTTGAGATGTGCAGGACATAGTCTGAAGGTTGGGACGATAGGTTGTCTCTTAGAAAGCATTACTAGGCAGAGCAGGACCCAATATCCAATACAGACATAGCTAGAACACAGTTTTAACCAGTGTATATTTTCAAGATATTCTTCAAAATATGCATAATGCTTTACTTCATGAAAGGACTTGACTGTGACAGAGCAGGTTTCTGCTACTAGTGTTGTGGTTTATGTTAATGGGACATTGTACTCAGTTGTTGATGTGAAAAAACATAGTGTTATGTAATGTGCAAGGCAGAGGTTCAGGGCTTGGAAAGCTTTTCATGTCATTTGTGTTATTTATTTTTTAAGTTGAATTTGTTGGGGTAACATTGGTTAATAACATTATATAAATTTGAGTTCATAATGAAATATCTGTATACTCTACTGTGTGCTTACCACCCGAAGTCTACTCCCTTCCTTTACCATGTATGTGACCCTTTACTCTCTTTGCCCTCACTCCAACCTCCTTCCCTTCTGTATTCCCTTCCCAACCACCACTGTATTGTCTGTATCTATGAGTTTTATTTGTTTGTTTTGTTTGTTCATTTGTTGCTTTTTGTTTTATGTCCCACATATGAGTGAAACAATGCAGTTCTTGTCCTTTTTCCATCTGACTTACTTCACTTAGCATGATACTCTCAAGATCCATACATATTGTTGTAAATGGCAAAATTTTATCTTTTCATGCGTGAGTAGTATTCCATTGTATATATGTAGCACATCTTCTTTATCCAATTGTTTGTCAAAAGACAGGTAGGTGGTTTCCGTGTCTTGGTTATTGTGAATAATGCTGCAGTTAACATAGGGGTACATCTTTACAAATAAGTGTTTTCAGATTTTTGAGTAGATACTGAGAAGATGGTTTCCTGGGTCATATGGTAGCTCTATCTTAATTTTTTGAGGAACCTCCACACTGTTTTCCATAGTGTCTGCATCAGTTTACATTCCCAACAGCGGTGTTGGAGGGTTCATTTTTCTCCACACCCTCTCCAACACTTGTTTTCGTCTTATTGATAATAGCCATTCCAAGAGTTGTGAGGTGGTGTCTCATTGTGGTTTTGTTTTGTATTTTTCTTGTAACTAGTAATGTTGAGCACCCTTTCATATATCTGTTGGCCATCTGTATGTCCTCCTTGGAAAATTATCTGTTTAGGTCCTCTGACCATTTTTTTAAATCAAATTGTTTGTTCTTTGTTGTTGAGTTGTATGAATTCTATATATATATATAGGGAGTTAGCCCCTATTTGAGGTATCATTTGCAAGTATCTTCCCCCTTTTGGTTTGTTGCCCTTTTGTTTTGTTGATGGTTTCTTTTGCTGTGCAGCAACTTTGTAGTTGATGTAATCCCACTCAAACTGGGTGGGCACACCAGGGTCCCTGTATCCTTGCTTTTGATTGAGTTCAGCCACTTGGGAGCCCAGGTTGAAAACTGGATGAAGTGAGTAAATGAGGTTGGATTATAATTGTTTTATCCCCTTGTCATGGGGTTTTCTAGAGTAGGTTGATTTTCTTGACAAAAAGTCTTTGATCCTTTCAAAGTGGCTGTCTCTACAGGACTTTCTCTGGGCCCCAGTTACTACTCATTTTCTTGCTCTTTGGTCCTAAGGGTAATATACTCCATTGCTACTTGCAAGTGGTTATTGTATTATATCTGTGTCAGTGGTTCTGAATATTTTGTGTGTATTAGAATCTCCTGAAAAGTTGAGAAAACAAATTGCTGAACCCCATCCCAAGAATTCTGGTTTAGTAGGTCTGAGGTGATGCTCCAAATTTGCATTTTTTAAAGTTCCTAGGTAATGTTGTTCCTGCTGGTCCAGAGACCACACTTAGAGAACCAATGCCTTATGTTTCCTTGTACCTTTCACAAAGCCTTATTAAATTGTCCCTTTATCAAAACTCCTTGTTATTTTAATTTAGGTGTGATATCTGTTTACTGTTTACTTTCTAGTACACCAAAAATGGTCCTGAGAAAACAGAACCAAACTTAGAACTCTGGCATTAGTTTTATCATATATTCAAGGAGTACAGAAGAGGACAATGAGACGTGGGTAATTCATGGCATGTGGTGGAGCTATAGTTTCTTACCTTATTGCTGGTGATTATATTGGATGAAGTATAGATGGATGATAGACTTTTGGGAGACAAGTGATACTTAGTTGTTTGGCAATGATAACATATTTAAAGATTGTGGAGTCTTCTGGCTTCTTTTTATGATGCTAAGGAGGGTAAACAGGGAAAAGGAGTAGCTAAAAACTGTTAATGCACAATAAAGAACATTGTGGACAAGTAAGAAGCCATCTGTTGCGGACTTGCAATGAAGGAGTCTCTCATCTGTAGTTTTAAGGCAAATTTGGTGAGGAATTTCTAGCCCTAAACCTAATCCTCTGTCCCACTATGGCATAGAGTCCTTCAGTGCATAAAAGCCTTTTACTTGCCTAACAGACTAATGCTGAATAACTTCAGGATCCACCTTTACCATCTCTTATTGACTCAGCATAGCCTAGATGGGAAGGTACACAGCCTACCTTAAGAGGAATAGTTCATACAATGAAAGAGTGCCTGACCTTGCTAATCTGTTTTGGCACACATGGGGAGTGGATGCTAAGGTCTATCAGATTAAATTCATTTGCATTGGTGTACTCACCTGAGATTTCAGATTTAATATATTGTCTTGGGTACTTGGGGGAAACATTAATAGTCTATGAGGTTTATTAATTGAAGCCTGAACTCAATGATGACCTATAGTTAATGAGGCAGAAATGTTTGAGTTTATCTGACATACTGTAGAAGAAGGAATTTAATTGTTTAGGGAAATCAAAATGCTGTAATAGATCAGTCAACTCTTAACCATACTCCTTAGGAGGACCATAGAATACTCTTAGAGCACTAAAAAATGTGTTGGTGTGGGAATGACAGTATTTTTGAATAGCTCTGTGGTTGCTGTTCTCTGTAGGAAGGAGATGATAGTGGGTTATGCTATAGTAGAATTGGGTTCCCTGATCTTAATAGGATTAATGGGGATGTGTGTCTCAGAATGATGGAGGCCAGCCTGCACCCCTTATTTATTATGAACAAGGTGTTTGGAACTATGCTGACAAGCCACAAAGGTGGGTTTGGCTTATAAGGATCTATGGGAGTGGTTCTCAAACATTACTGTGTATCAGACTCACTTGGGAAGCTTGTTGAAATCTAGTTTTCTAGGCCCCACCTCCAGAATTTCAAAATCAGTTGGTCTGAAGTGGGATATGAAAATTGTCAATTCTAATTGAAATTCTTTTTTAATAGTCCATTTTTATTGTATTTTTTTCCATTATGATTTATCCACACATACTCCCTTCCACTTCAACCCTGCTCCCTGCAATCACCAACTCTGTTGTCCTTGTCCATGAATTCTTTTTCTTTTCTGTCCAATCCCTCTAAAACCAGAAAGTTGGGGGTTTCTGCTGCCTGTCACTACCAGAACCAATAATTAGACACAAGGATTGAATCTTTATGGGTGCTTTATTCAAATGCCAGTGATCTGAGGAGATGGAGGGTTATGTTCCCTAAAAACCATCTTAACATCTCATTGCAAGCTGACCTTTTACATAAGAACAAGAAAAGGGTGGTAAGGGGTTTGGAATTCAGGGGCAAATAATTAGATAAAAGTGGCAGTCGACCATTTTCCTAGCATCCCTTCACCTGCTGATCAGTGATTTTTTATGTGCATCCTGGTCAGTGGACATTCTCTCTCTGTAGTACAATGGTTTGGATACCATCCTGACTGCTGGCAGTCCTCCTGGGGCACAAAGGTTAAATTGCTCGCAGGCCTCCTGGAGTGAAGGTAGGTCCAGTCATTCATTCCAGTTCCTGGAACCAGCTTTATACATGTATTAATCACTAAGCTTATTAACTATAACTAAAGCTAAATAATTTTTAATTCTTGAGTTCCCCTATCAGTTCTACCCCTCAATTGCTCCCCTACCCTGAGCTGTTGGCCTGTTCTCTGTGAGTTTGTTTCTATTTTGCTTGTTAGTTCTGTTTGTTCATTAGATTCCACACATGAGTAAAGTCATATGGTATTTGTCTTTCTCTGACTGGCTTCTTTCACTTACCATAATGTTCTCCAGATCCATCCATGCTGTTGCAAAGGGCAAAATTTTCTTCTCTTTTATGACTGAGGAGTATTCCATTGTGTAAATTTACAATAGCTGTTTTATTCACTTATCTACTGATAGACACTTGGGCTTCTTCTGAATCTTGGGTATTATAAATAAGGTTGTGGTGAACATAGGGGTGCATATATATTTTTTGAATTAGTATTTTGGATTTCTTTGGATAAATTCCCAAAAGTGGAATCACTGGGTCATGAGGCAGTTTCATTTTTAATTTTTTGAAGTAACTCCATACTGATTTCACAGTGTCTGCACCAGTCTGCATTCCCACGAACAGTGCAGAAGGGTTTCCCTTTCTTCACATCCTCGCCAGCAGTTCTTGTTTTTTGCCTTATTGATGGTGGCCATTCTGACCTGTGTGAGGTGATATCTCATTGTGGTTTTAATTTGCATCTCTCTGATGATTAGTGACATTGCACCTTTATACTCAATAAATGACAGAGGAGGCAAAAACATACAATGGGCTGAAGATAATTTATTCAGTAAATGGTGCTGGAAAAATTGGACAGATACATGCAGAAAAATGAAACTAGATCACCTTCTTATGTCACACACAGGAATAAATTCAAAATAGGTTAAAGACTTAAATGTCAGACTCAAAACCATACAAATCCTAAAAGAAAACATAGGCAGTAAAATCTCAGGCTTTGTTTGTAGCAATATTTTTTTTCCTGATAATTCACCACAGATACAGGAAACAAAAGAAAAAAATATAACAAATGTGACTACATCAAACTAAAAACGTTTTACACAGTGAAGGAAAACATCAACAAAATGAAAAGAAAACCTACTGAATGGGAGAAAATATTTGCCAATCCATTTGATATGGGGTTAATATCCAAAATGTATAAAGAACTTATAAAACTTAACCACAACAAAAATATTCAATCAAAAAATGGGCAAAGGACCTGAATAGACACTTCTCCAAAGGGGACATACAGATGGCCAATAGACATATGAAAAGATGCTGTAATTGAAATTCTAATAAGGTGATGCTGGTGGGCTGAGGACCACCTGCTGGGAACCATTATTCTATAGCAGTAGTGAAATGATTATGCTCTAAGATTAAAATACTTATGCAGCCTTCCAAATTACCACCTGATAAGTATTAAAACCTTGTGTCAGGTCTTAGGGGAAGAGATAAGTCACCTTAGTATTTTTGGATATATGCCAATTCCCATTTGAGAGCCTCTCAAATGAGGGATAGACTAGGTCCCTTTGTAAAAGGACATTGCAATGTAGCCATGGGTATATATTGTACATTTTTATCCAGCCCATCTCTAAACATATTTCTATGACATAGTAATACAGGACGAAAAGGCAGTGTCTTGAGTTATGGATCGATCTTTATGGTTTACTGAGACTACCTGTAAAGGGGTAGGTGTTGCTCTATAACCCCATGCAGAGATAACTCGAAAGACAGTGGGAAAAGAAAATCTTCATAATATACAGAACCATGCAGCCTTCTACCAGGGTATACCGGGGAAATGGAAATAGGACCTCTGAGTTATTAGATTCTGGCTCTAAACTTATACTGATCCCCCGTGACCTTAAATGCCATCTTGATGCACCAGTCGGTAAAGATTTATGATGGTCTTGAGGTAGCTGGTAATGTTATGAATCCAACAGCAGTCCCTTGTCTCTGTTTGACTGGTGAGTGCAAAAGTCTTATGGGTTGTGGAGCATGAGAATATAGTTTTGCAAACTTACTCAGGTGTTGATGCCAATTGCACATTAGTTCAATTGTGCTATTTTTATGGGAGTAAACCAGTAGAGTCCCCTGGAAGTATTTGATTTTATATTTCCATTGGTGAGGAAAAACCAGAGGACATTTACATTTATATGGCAAGGACAGCAGTATATATTTACAATTTTTGCCATAAGTAATATTCCGTTTTTGCCATAAGAAGTAATACTGTCACACATAATCCAGAGGCATTTTGATTTTCTTTATATCCAATAGAACACAAAATGTGTCCATTGCATTGATAATGTTATGCTAATTTAACATAATTGGTGAAAGTGGCAAGTATCCTAGTCACCTTTATAAGATATATGCATGTCAGACTGTGAGGGATAAACCCTGTAAAATTCAAGGACCTGCCACATCAGTGGCGTTTCTAAAGTTACCATGAGACTAAAGCAGGCTCTTTCTCCTGAAGTGAAAAACAAATTGTTATACCTGCACCTTGAACCCCCTTCACTACCAAGCATTAGGCATAATTATTGGTGAGCCTCTTTGGATTTTGAATGCAACACACATTACCCTTAAGCAGGCCACTGCTGCCCATTTACTGGGTAAACTCCACGCCTGCCAGTGTAAGTGAAGCCAGGAGAAAGAAAGAGCTCTGCAATGGTCCTATCTGCAGAGCAAACTGTGCTGCCTCATGAATTTTGTGACCCAGATGACTCAATGTATTGGAACTGTATGTGACAGAGATACTATTTGGAGCTTCCGACAACCCCCAGAGGAGAATCGTGGTGCAGACTCTTCTTTTGTCAACAACGATTCCCATTTGAAAAGCAGTTTTTCTCACTTGTTTATGGACTGAGCACCCACCTGTCCACAGGGCAAACTAGATGTTACCTAACCATAGCGAACCATAAAAACTGGATGTACTCAGCAACATTCCATTATAAATTGGAAGTGATGTATCAAGAGCAGGCCTGAGGAGATCCAGGAGGCATAAGTAGCCTGAAAAAGTAGGTGACTTATGCTCCCATGGTGCTGGGTACTACTATTCTCTGACTCTTCCTCAACCCAAACCTATAGCTTCATGGGGACTTTCCTATGACATGTTATTAAAGAAAGAAAAAAGCATGGTCCTGACTTTTGGATGAATTTTCACAGAATACTGAAATCAGCTGTAGGACATAGGAGCTGCCTGACAACCCCATGCAGGAATGACCATGAGAAACAGTGGGAGGGGAAATCTTGCAATGGACTCAACTCTGAGCCTTGCATCCAGTTTTTAATTTTGTGTAAAAGTAGAAATGTCCTAAGATATCAATATATATTCATTCATGAGCAGTGCCTAACACATTGGCTGACTTGTTAAGGACTTGGAAAAAAGTGGGAAATTGGTGACAAGGAGATCTGGAGGAAAGCTCTTGATATTGTCATGCAGTGTGAAGATATTCTTGTCTTACCTTAACGTCTACCAAAGGCATACATCATGGATGAGGCACTCAGTTTTTAGGTGGGCAAATGACCCCTTTGACTTGCTCAAAGTGTCCATGTACATTGTGGATATGGTGGCTGAATAGACATATGGAAGGCTCAGTGATATAGTTTTTTCTTTCCCAAAGCTGATCTGGCTTATACTAGTGGCTGAGTGTCCAGCTTGCCAAGATAAGGCATCAACATTGGCATCATCCTGATGGGACCATCCAGCTACCCATTCATATGATGGAGGAGGCAGTACTTTGTTATTACAAAAAAAAGACACAAAGTTCAAATATCGATTTGCTTTCTATTCTTTATATTTTTAACATTCTTTTATTGTTGTTCAAGTACAGTTGTCTCCATTTTCCCCCTACCACTGCTCCATACCCCAGCCATCCCCACCTCCCACTCTTGATCCTACCCTCCTTTGGTTCTGGCCATGTGTCCTTTATACATGTCCCTGAAAACCCTTCCCCTTTTTCTCTCCATTATTCCCTCCCACCTCCCCTCTGGTTACTGTCAGTTTGTTCTTAATTTCAGTGTCTCTGGTTATATTTTGCTCGCTTGTTTGTTTTGTTGATTAGGTTCCACTTATAGGTGAGATCATATGGTATTTGTCTTTCACTACCTGGCTTATTTCACTTAGCATAATGCTCTCCAGTTCCATCCATGCTATCGCAAAGGGTAGGAGCTCCTTCTTTTTTTCTGCTGCATAGTATTGCATCATGTAAATATACCATAGTTTTTTGATCCACTCATTTACTGATGGGCACTTAGGTTGCTTCTAGCACTTGGCTATTATAAATTGTGCTGCTATGAACATTGGGGTGCATAGGTTCTTTTGGATTGGTGTTTCAGGATTCTTAGGGTATAATCCCAGCAGTAGAATTGCCAGGTCTAAAGGCAGTTCCATTTTTAGTTTTCTGAGGAAATTCCATAGTGTTTTCCACAGTGGCTGTACCAGTCTGCATTCCCACCAACAGTGCATTAGGGTTCCCTTTTCTCTGCATCCTCTCCAACACTTGTTGTTTATTGATTTGTTTATGATGGCCATTCTGATTGGTGTGAAGTGGTATCTCATTGTGGTTTTAATTTGCAACTCTCTGATGACTGGTGATGCTGAGCATCTTTTCATATGTCTCTGGGTCCTCTGTATGTCCTCCTTGGAGAAGTGTCTGTTCAAGTCCTTTGCCCACTTATTAATTGGATTGTTTGTCTTCCTGGAGTGGGGTCATGTGAGTTCTTTATATATTTTGGAGATCAAACCCTTGTCTGAGGTATCATTGATAAATATATTTTCCCATATGGTTGGTTCTCTTTTCATTTTAATGCTGTTTTCTTTAGCTGTGCAGAAGCTTTTCATTTTGATGAGATACCATGTGCTTATTTTTTCCTTTATGTCCTTGCTCTGGGGGACATATCTGTGAAAATATTGCTGCGTGGAATATCTGAGATTTTCCTGCCATGTTCTCCTCTAGGACTTTTATGGTGTCATGACTTATATTTAAGATTTATAGACTTCACTGAAAAACTACTGGACCTAATAAGAGAATTTGTCAAAACAACAGGATACAAAGGCAATATTTAGAAATCAAAGGCATTTTTGTACACCAACAATGAAATATCAGAAAGAGAAGTCAGGAAAAAAATCCCATTTGATATACTAACAGGAAAAACAAAGTACCTAGGAATAAACCTAACCAAGGAAGTAAAAGACCTGTACTCAAAAAAGTACACAACACTGAAGAAAGAAATTAAGGAAGACAAACAAATGGAAACATGTATCAAGCTCATGGATTGGAAGAATTAACATAATCAAAATGTCCATACTACCCAAAACAATTTATAGATTCAACGCAATTCTTATTAAAGTACCAATGACATATTTCACAGATATAGAACACACATTTCAAAAAATTATATGAAATCATAAGTGACTTCAAATAGCCACAACAATTTGAGAAAGAACAAAGTAGGAAGGATCACAATACCTGATGTCAAAATGTATTACAGGGACACTGTAATCAAAACAGCCTGGTACTGGCACGGGAACAGACACATAGACCAAAGGAACAGAGTAGAATGCCCAGAAATAAACCCAAGTCTCTATGGTCAATTAATATTTGACAAAGGGGGGCGAAGCATAAAATGGAGTAAAAATAGCCTCTTCAACAAATGGCTTGGGTGAGCTGGACAGCTACATGCAAAAAGATGAAACTCGATCACCAACTTAACACCATACAAAAAATGAATTTAAGGTGCTTCCTATTCTTTACAGAGCTTTTCCCATTTTAAAGACATAAAATGTTTTATCCATTTCCAAGGTATCCTTATAGCATCATCTACAATTAATAGACCTTCTTATGGCATCAGTGGTCTCAAGCCCACAGAATTGACTAATCTTACCATGTGCACATCCTTGAGAAACAGCTGGCTCTTTAGAATGGTGGCATGGTCTGCTAAAGGCTCAGTGATAGGGTTAGCAGGGAGATAATACCATATAATGTTCTAGAGAGAAAGGAAAAAGAATATCATGGTATAACTTTTGACTATATTCTCTTCTCCCAGAAACATCTTCATTAAGATGCTATGATTTCTAGAATAGCAATGATTTCTTACTGGGTCATTGCTGACCCATATTTTATTTTTGTGAGAAAATTTTTGTTAGAACAAGAAACTTAACTTCTATCTCTCTGAAAAACTCATGACATCTTCAATGTCTACCAGGGCTCCGCCCTTGGATGTGGCACTGCTGTGAAATGCATACACTGAGCAGTCGGAGGTGGTTGGCCTGCATGTGTGTAGTACACTGAGGTTTCCAAAACCTTGTTACATAACACTGCTTATGAATATCTGGGATAAATAGTATAATACCCAAGTTTTAACTTGTGACATTAGTGTCACAAGTGCATGTCTTCTAACTTAAAGATTTTATTTAGCTCTTAATTTATTTTCACCTGGGATAATTAAAACCCACACTGAAACCTTTAGAAATTGAGAAGCAACTGCACAGCCTCTTCACAAGATTTACCAGTGTTAACACAGCTT
>VMDR010031102.1:0-12146 GCA_007922815.1 Macrotus californicus | reverse complement strand
CTTTTTCTTAGATAAGTCCCTTTAACATTTCATATAATAAGGGCTTGGTGATGATGAACTCCTTGAACTTGACCTTATCTGGGAAGCACTTTATCTGCCCTTCCATTCTAAATGATAGCTTGGCTGGATAGAGTAATCTTGGATGTAGGTCCTTGCCTTTCATGACTTGGAATACTTCTTGCCAGCCCCTTCTTGCCTGAAAGGTTTCTTTTGAGAAGTCAGCTGACAGTCTGATGGGCACTCCCTTGTAGGTTACTGTCTCCTTTTCTCTTGCTGCTTTTAAGATTCTCTCTTTATCTTTCATTTTGGGTAATGTAATTATGATGTGCCTTGGTGTGTTCCTCCTTGGGTCCAACTTCTTTGGGACTCTCTGAGCTTCCTGGAATCCCTGGAAGTGTATTTCCTTGGCCAAATTGGAGAAGTTCTCCTTCATTATTTGTTCAATTAAGTTTTCAATTTCTTTCTGTTCCTCTTCTCCTTCTGGCACCCCTATGATTTGGATATTGGAACATTTCAAGACATCCTGGAGGTTCCTAAGCCTCTCCTTGTTTTTTTGAATTCTTATTTCTTCATTGTGTTGTACTTTAATGTTTCTTTCTTTCTCCTGGTCCACACCATTGATTTGAGTCCCGGTTTTCTTCCCATCACTGTTGGTTCCCTGTACATTTTCCTTCCTTTCACTTAACGTAGCCTTCATTTGTTCATCTAATTTGTGACCAAATTCAACCAAGTCTGTGAGCATCCTGATTACCAGTGTTTTGAACTGTGCATCTGATAGGTTGGCTATCTCTTGGTCACTTAGTTGTATTTTTTCTGGAGCTTTGATCTGTTCTTTCATTTGGGACATTTTTGTTGTCTTGGCGCACCTGTTACGTAGTAAGGGGCAGAGCCTTAGGTGTTCACCAGGGCAGGGCAGCCACGTCACTGCGTTGTGACGCTGTTTGTGGGGGAGGGGTCTGAGAGGGAACAATGGCGCTTGCTCTGCTCTCTGCCGGTTTTCAGTCACTTTCCGAGCTACCCACAGTCAAATTGGGCCCCTCTGGTGCTGATTCTGTTCCTGATTCCCAGGTGGGTGGGCTGTGTATGCTCTAGGACCCTGTGGGTCTCTCCAACGAGCTCTCCTGTGAGGCAGGAAGTTCCTCCTGCTGCTGCCGCCTCAACCCCCACAGGAATTTTCAATCAGAGGTTTTGAGGCGTTATTTCCCTGCACTGGGACTCTGGTTGTGAGGTCTGTCTCGTTCCCCAGTTGTTCCTCCTGGTTTATCCGAATGTGGTTGTGGGACAGCCCGATCCGCCAGTAGCCACCTCACCCGGTCCGCTGACCATGCCTTGCCTGCCCTGATCCACCAGCTGCCGCCCTGCCATGAGTCCTCTCCTCCTGGCTGCCCAACTCCACCCCTCCTACAGGTCTGGATGAATGTTTCTTCTTTAACTCTTTGGTTGTCGAACTTCTATATAGTTCTATTTTCTGTCAGCTCTGGTTGTTTTTTGTTTTAATATTTGTTGTTGGCCTTCTTTTGGTTGTGCGAGGAAGCACAGTGTGTCTACCTATGTCTCCATCTTGCCTGGAAGTCTCCCCAGTTGGTTTTTTTAATTCATTTCCCTTACCCTAGCAGGTATATTGGCAAAAATATTGCTGTGCAACAGCCCAAGTGCCCATCAGTGTACGAGTGGATAAAAAAAGATGTGGTATGGTTTCACAATGGAATATTATGCAGCTGTAAAAAAGAAAGAACTTTAACCCTTTGTGACAGCATGGATGCACTTGGAGATTATTATAGCAAGTGAAATAAGCCAGTCAGAGAAAGACAAACACCATATGACCTCATTTATATGTGGTACCTAATGAATAAAATAAACTGATGAACAAAATAGGACTAGATACATGGCTACTTAGAGCAGTCTGACAGATCTCAGAGGGGAGGGGGAAGGGGGGACCTGGAAGAGATTAGTCAAAGCACATATATGCATATATGTGTAGTTCATGGATACAGACAGCAATGTGGTGAAAGCTGAGGGGAGGGGTAGGTGGCTGGGTGGAGGGCGAACAAGTGGGAAATGGGGAACATCTGTCATAGTGTCACAATAAAAAAATAGGCAAGCATATATGCATCTGCACCAACATGAACTTGGAAGATATATCTGACTCTAGTAAGAAGACAAAAATTGGAACCAATTTTCGTAAACACATATGTGTTCTCCCTGAAGCAGATAGGACACGTTAGCAGGTATCTGATTGACAATATTTGCCAGGCACTGATGTTTTCCAACATAATAAAATGTATTAATGGGACACTGCTTATGTCTGTCACTGCCCTGATCTTCCCAGCGTGGCATTTGGCAGTTGACACCCCATCACACATGCATAGCATATATACCACTGAGCAGTGGGATGACCACTCAAAGACATTTGCAGCAGCTTCTGCAAAGACTTCCACAGGGATATCGATCTCAGCTATCCTTGGTGACGGAACTCTTGAACAATTGAACACTCATATTCTTTGAGAATTTTCCACCTGGGTAGAGCTCTTAGGCTCACAGGTATCAAACCTGAGGAATGAAGAAGGAAAGTCCAAGTGACAAATCAGGACTCTCATATTTCTACACCATGATATGAGGAGCTGTACATATTAAGCACAAATAGAATATAGTATGCATCTTACTCTTCATTTAGCACATCTCAGAGAACTGTCCATTTCAGTTTACAGAGCTTGCCTTTTAATAAAATGCTACGAAGTACTATATTTCTATCTGTTTTTTAGGGGCTGTAATGATTCTGTACCTCAGCACTTAGTCTTCCTTCCCATTTGTTTACATGTACCTTGACCTCAAGTGAATAGACTGGGCCTTGAATAGATTGAGGATGAACTAATGGATGTAATATAACTGAGTTTTGGATCCTCTTGCTCCCAGGATAGCACCATGTCAAATCCTTCTAATGAAGATTTTATCAGTTTATCTCTTTTCAAGTGTGAGATGTTCTTATGGTTTTCATGTTTTTGCTACAGATTCCTTTTCCATTTTGGTCGTTCTCATTTTTCTTCAGAGGTCATCATTGGAGGCAGAATGGTGACTGTTGGGTTTCTGTAGATTTTATGGCTGCCGAGAATAGACAAGCATTCCAGCTGTTTTTCCAAACCCACAATTTATTCATGAATGCACCTGACTTTGGAATACTGTAGAGGGGTGGTCAGAGGTGGATAAATGGCTCTTCTCTTTTCCTATTACTAATATGACCGGTCCGCAACAGTCACCTTCATGTGTCTCAGTCTGTGGCTCATAGTGACATGGTTCCTGCATTATGACCAAGACGGTGGGAGAGAGGACACCTTGTCAGATTCCATTCCCTTCTGAGACAATTCCTAGTGATACTAGACAATCACTCTTTCCTGATGAGTGACTGTCACAGCTTCTTTAAACTTATTTTCCTTTGTCTTCCACATAGATGTTTTCACCAACCACACAAATTATAACAACTTTTCTCTTTCCCTTCAGCATAGAAGAATATACTTCTAACATCTTGGCTATTAGGACACTCTGCAGTTACTTCACATAGTAAGGCTCATTTGAAAATCCTTGGTTGCAATTTTCTCTACTTCCTTAATGCAACAAAATTTTGCCACCATCTTCAACAGCAGAAAAATTACATGCCAGAGTGGGAGATAATCAATGTCAATTGAATACATGATTTCACCTCAGAATAAGATGTTAGTACAGCGTTTTGTGTCTCCTAGGATTTATTTTTATTTGAAGTAGGCAGACTTGCCCTTATCTTCTGTTTAGATACAACATTATTTGTGCTCTGGAGGGAGCCATGTGATGCTTCACAACGTTCCAAGAACTAGGGGTGGGAGGGACAGATCACATTATCCACCAGGTTTCTTACTCCGTCAGCGACATTCCTAGGCCACAAATGGATGTGTGGGCTTTCACCTAATGAAATTTAAAAAAAAAAAAAAGGACACTGAGCTGTCCTTCAATTTGATTCCAGTAGTTTTTTTTCCCCCCCTTGATTTCTCACTTTGGGCTTCATAACCAAGCGATTTAGAAAGTCTTTACAAATCCTTTTAATGAGAATTTTATTAAGTTTGCTGTCTTTATACTTACAGAATATCTTCACCATTTTCAAGAGAAGCTTCACTGAAGTTTCAATTAGTTTCCTGATGAGAAGATTTATGTTTAATCAGTTTCCCATCTAGGGATCAGTAGGTGACTGAATAGATAGATGCATGGATGAATAGATGGATGGATGGATGGATGGATGGATGGATGGATGGATGATCCAGACAGCTCCCATTTCAGGTAGCTTGGTAATGAACTGGCTTAGTGTAAGGGTTTGCAGGGTCTCCATCTACTGCTGGCTTTGGGAAGCAAATTCCTATAGACAACTGAGGAGGCAGAATGCTCCTCTAATAAAGGACATCCCTAAGAGTGGGAGGGTTAAGACCTTCTAATTCCCAGTATAATACAGTTAATCAGGTGTTTCCTGTCTCCTTCCAATTTCCCAGTGAACACATGAAAAAGAAGGTTAGTAAAGTGTCTTTCTTGGAACAGAAACTAGCATGTGTCCAGGCACATCAAGCCCAGATATACTAGGCCAGTGCATATATGAGGGGGGCCCCTCAAAAGGAATTATCTTCTGGAAGGCAGATGCCTTATGGTACTGGCTTCCCCAGCTAGGTGTGGATTCTAGGAACCCATCTGTATCATTGTACAGAGGTGTTGCTGTGAGAGACTGTGTTCAGCTTCAGTGAATGTTTTTGAAGACTCAACGCATTTGCCCATTTCATGATGGGCAATTTAGGAGCACACTTGCCCACACTGTGCTGAGTGTGCAGCAGTTTTTGACCAAAACCAGCATGACCCCCGTGCCCCACCCTTCTTTTTCACCCGATCTCCCCCTGGGTGATTTTTTTGTTTCCCTGTATGAAAAATATCCTCAAAGGGAAATGTTTTGCTGATGTTGAAGAGGTGAAACAAAAAATGACAGAAGCACTAAAAGAAAACAAAATTGACAAATTCAAAAACTGTTCTGAGTGGTGGAAAAAACATCTCAATAGGTGCATCAAATGGTGTGTATTTTTGAAGGTGACTGAAGTGTAAATATGTAAGAATAAATACCCGATTTTATAAGTAAATTCCTTGTTGGGGGTCCCACTCATAGTCAACGTCTACCTATAAGTTTCTCCAATAAACCCAGTTCATACTTGTATGTACATTATTCCAGCTATGAGGTTTACCCGTCAATAAACAGGGAGAGATAATTAACTTTATGAGTAATTAGAAAAAAAAACAAGTGAAGTAACAGTGGCAAAGTTGAAAAATAGCAAGACCTGGCCAGGATATGAAAAAAGATGAACACTCAGGTACTTCATGGAGAATGTAAATTGTTACTCTCAGTCTCACAATGTATTTTAAACTTTAGTTATTATACAGCCCATAGTACAAATGTTCTTATTCTTGGTATACAACCCAAAGGGAGTCTCACACAAGTCAAAAGAAACCATGACTAAGGATGGTTTTCACAACATTTTCATGGGAGAAATAAACAGAAGCTAAATTGGTGTCCTTCTCTAGGGGAGTAGATAAATTCCATGGGATATTAAATAGATAAGATGAGTAAGTTTAGCTTATATATAAAACATTGATAAATTTCTTTTTAAAAAAGATTTTATTTATTTTTAGAGACAGGGGAAGGGAAAGAGGGAGAGAAACATCAATGTTTGGTTGTCTCCCATGCGTCCCTTACCAGGGACCTGGCCCACAACCTAGGCATGTGCCCTGACTGAGAATCGAACCAGCAACCCTTTGGTTCTCAGGCAGGCACTCAATCTACTGAGCCACAGCATCCAGGGCTAAAACACTGATAAATTTCAAAACCATCAAAAGGAAAAAGGACTTATGGACATGAACAACATTGTGGGGATTGCTGGGGGAAAGGGGGTATAAGGAGACTAAACAATAATAGAAAAAAATACAATAAAGATGAAATAAAAATAAATAAATAAAATCTGAATAAAATAGGAGACACAAAATCAACTTTATAGCATGATGTTGTTTAATTAAATTTTAAAAAGATGCATATTTGACCAGTCCCTTTATAACAGAGGAAGTTCAATTTTCAAATGAAAAGATACACAATTTTATCAGTGAGCAGGGAAGAGTAAATCTGAAACACACATGTGCAATAACACACTCCGCAGAACAGCTAAAATGAGAAAAGACATAAAATGTCAATTACTACCAACAACTTGGAACAACTACAATTCTCGTAAACTGTCTGAATTCAGAGTGTGAATCGTTATAACACTTTTAGAGAAATGTTTGATAGTATCTAATATGCTGAACATATGTGTACTCCATGACCCATACATGTGTTCACCAAAAGGCACGTACGACAATGTTCTGAGCAGCACTAATCATAAAAGCCAAAACCTAGCAGCTTCCCAGATGTTCTCCGAGCGTAGAATGACATGGCAGATGACGTCAGTGCTCTGACCATACACCTTAGACCTTTCAATTCTAGTGCACATCAGCTTCTAGCGCCTGCAACTCATGCCTGAGGCCTTCTCTAGTGTCTGGATTCCACTACCAAGGAACATCAGGAAGCAAGTGCTAGAGAATGAATGCTTTTGGGGAGCAGCCCATGGACTACTGGGAGTGTGTATTTATCAATAAATACCTCAGCTTGTGGTTTTTCTGCTGGGTTAACTGGGATTCCCCACTGGGATTCAGTTCCTGTTCCCTGTTGTGATAACTTGCTTGGAACAACCCTCCATCTACTTTTCACTTTCCTACTAGAGTCTCCTGCTGTTGCTGCGGTCTTTATAATTACCGTTGCTCCTAAATAGGCCACTTCTGCATGAGCACTGGTCGTTATAGGGATGGTAGAGGTGACTGGTTGCCTTAAGAGGACGAAGGAACTAATATGCCAGTCAGCCAACTATCAACTCAGGGCAGGGTGAAAGCCAGGAGCCTTTGATGGCACTATGTAGAGGACCCTCATCTCCTGTAGCCAGAGAGAAGGTTGTGCTGAAAATGAGGTCCAGGACTAAATTTTAAGAATAAAAAAGTGATGAAGTCCACTGAGTTTATAATCTTGGCAAGTCTCTCGTGCTAAATTTCAGCCCTTGAGAGAGAAAGAGTATAGCACTGAGACCCAACTTGGGAACATCTAGTTTGATGGGCTTGAGGAATCAGAAACTCCAAACTTCTCTAAACCCTCTGAGCAGCAAAAATGGCCCATTTCTTTGAACTGAAGAATAACCACCTCTTCCTGCCATTAGAATCTGCAGAGACTAGCATCTGAGTGCTGCAAGATGTATCTTGCCCATCTCAGAGTCTGCCTCACCTTTACTCAATTGTTTTTTGGCCAACCCATGGGGTCAAATGTCAGCATGGTCCAAATGGTTGTTTGAAACTCCACCACTGTCTCCCACTCTGTCCTGGTACATAACAACCCCTCAGTAGGGCTATTGCAAAAGCTTCCAGACTGGCTTCTGGTACCGCCCTTTTCTTTCTACCATCTCTACGTACCATACCACCCAGAGCTGTCAGCTCATGAGTCTGCTAGTCTCAAAATAGTTCAGGGGTGTTCTGCCTACCATGGAGGTGAGAAAGTGCCTTTCCTTTGATGACCTTACACTCTACCCATACTTCTCAGCTCTCAACCTTATTCCCCCCAATACTCTCCAGCACTCTTCATTCATAGTGACTTTCTTGCTGTTCCTCAAATAAGCCAAGCACAATCCCACCCAGGCCTCTTAGACTAGTACCTTCTGCTTAAATGCCATTCCTCTGGATATTCACATTGTTTCCCTGTCTTCTCTCTCCCAAATGTTCTTTGAAATGGTTCCTGTTGAGGGCAGTCTTTTCGTACCACCTTATTAAAAGTATAAACCCTCCCTCTCTCCTGGGACACCCTGTATAACTTGACTGCTTCACTTTTTTTTCTCCATAACTTTTATTTTCTGGTATATAACTTTCTTTCCATGTTTAATCCATGTACTACTTTTTTTCTACCAGAATGCAAACATTATGTTTTACACAGATATACTTGTCTGTTTTATTTCCTTATGCATCCCCAGCATTTAAGTAGTGCCTGACACATCGTAGGTGCTTAATCCATAATTGTTAAAATAATTAAAGAAAGAAATAAGAGAAAAATAATAATGACAATGATAAAATGAGAGCAATTGAATATTACTGAAGTCCTACTGGTTGCAAAAAAATAGAACACCTAGAATAATTCTATAGGTAACTATTACATCCATTTTACAGATAAGAAAACTAAATCTCTTGTACATTCAGTGGAAAGTCTAAGATAACACAGAAAAATATCAGAATGAGGCTTTATCCAGTCTGTCTGACATGTCTCAATGGCATTTCTACATCTTAACAATGTCATTGTCGCTATATTCCAGGAGCAACTTACTCTATTTTAGTCATTTGATATTTCAATCAAGAAACATAGAAGCATATTGATAAACAATATATCAATCAACCTGATTGCAATAATAGGTACTGGTTAAGAGCACAAATTCTGCTATTGGACTGTATGGGTTTCCACAAAAACTGGTTAGGTCACCCTCAGCATTTTTGTTCATCTTTCTGTGGCTCAGTTCTTACATCCGTAAAAAGGTGATAACAATACCTTCCTCATCAGTTTTTTTTTAAATAAGAATTAAGTAAATTAGAAAAATTAAATAATACTTAGAATAATGATATTATAAGCACAAGTGTTATGCTCACTTTCATTCCATACATTTTAAAGTTTTACAGTGTTTTCACAGTTTACATTTAATATTTATAGTAATTCTGTGAGGAAGATGGGTGAATATTTTATCCCTGTATTAGTCTTATATTATTTTTTATGTAATGTTTCATATGTCCTAGTCTAGCCTTTTGGTTTATACAGAAAAAGAAAACAAAACTCTTATCCTCAGGACCACTCAAAGTAGAAAAGAAAATATAGTGGAATAAATGCTTTGATCAAAGTAGCCCAAGAAAGCCGAGAAAACTAAAAACTACACAGGTTAAAAATCCTATCCAAGATTGCCCAGGTGAAAAGCTTCTCCACTCTACATCCTGTGTTTTCCCCTCAAACACCAGGAACATTGATGGATAAAGTAGGTTTACGAGATGGGAGGTGTGGGGTCTGAGGTTTTTATTTGCTTCTAGGAAAATTTCCAGGTATTCTTTGCAAAGCACTGACCTTACTTCTCCTTCCCTCACCTGGTCTCCAGCTTGGTGAGCAAGATCCCATTATCCCAAAAGCTTAAACAATAATTTTTATTGAAGCACCACACAGTGTAAGTGAATGCTGTGGTCACTCACTCTTATGTGACTGGTTCACAGAGAGTAGAATAAAATCAGTGTTTCCCTAAACCAGGAATCAGGAAACCTGGGCATGACCTTGGGCAAAGGATTTCACTCTGAACCTTGGTAAATGTTAGCTGTCATTATCACCTTGATGGTCTCTAGAATGACTTGGATGGGAGTCACATTCTGAAAAATGAAACCCAAGCAAGGCACTGCGTAGCCTCAGGGAGGGAGCTTACTTCTGTCCTGACTCGCTGCCATCTTTTCTCTCATGTCAGTTTTCGTTCGCATTTTAAGCTAAAGGGAATGACCGGCACACTGTTTTGCCCAGAGCACAAATTCAAAATATTTGCTCAGCGAGTGAACTGCCATCCACACAAAAAAGCATATTAGTAATTTGGTGTTTAGAAAGACACATCTATACATCTTTAGCTCTTTCTAATCAGATGCAGCCTCATCCTGTAGACTCGGTTTGTGACACCTGCAAGTCCTTTAGCACGTTGTGTTTCTTTGCAAGGCGGCTTTCCCCCCAGAAAGGCTGCGCTCTGCCACAGCTGCACCAGTACGTCCCCCGCCTGAGAAGAGTGACAATGGGGATATTTTTCTGGATGAATGATAGACCTACTGGAGAGTCCACAAATCAAAATGTCAGTTTCTTTTCTCGTTCAGTTTCTTTTGTGTTGGTGTGTTTGTATGTAATTTCTTCTACAAAAATGCCTTTGGATAGAGATAAAGTATCTTTTTTTTCAAGTTTAACTAAATACTGAAGCAGATCTGTGACAGATATTGACACATTTTGGAATTACAGTCCTTGCCTACAAAGTGTGGCAATTGCATGCTTTATTTTAAAAGAATGATTTAAAAGGACCAGTGGTACCTAGAAAATGCCAGGCTGGTAAAAGAGTAGAGCTAATGTATGTTCCTAATAATGATATAAAACAGAAAATATTGACTTCCAATTCAAGCATAAAAGCCTAGTAGATGTCCCAGTTGAAAATATTTTTCTTCTAATCCTAATATAATTTCTTTACAGTTTTGTTACAGTCTAAATATTTTATGTTTTTTAAATTTATTTTGAAGATTTTATTTATTTATTTTTAGAGAAAGGAGATGGGAGAGAGAAAGAGACAGAGAGAACCATCAATGTGTAGTTGCCTCTCACATGCCCCCAGTCGGGTACCTGGCTTGCAGCCCAGGCAGATGCACTGAATGGAAGCAGGCTGGTGACCTTTCAGTCAGCGGGATGATGCCCAACCCACTAAGCCACACCAGTCAGGGCATGTTTTTCAAGTTTCTGTACAAATTTATGAGAAATACATGCTATATTCATATGTAATAAGTTTAAAATCAGTATTAAAGATGAGATATTACATTTATTCCTTTATTTTCTATTAAAATATCTCTAGAAACTTACTGAATTTTCAGAAACGGGTTCTTTTTTATTTTTGTTTGCTTGTTTTTAATTCAGCATTCAAAGAAAGTTGAGTTAACATGCAGAATTTAAGGTGGAATAATTTTGAAAAATATCTTTCTTCACAGACATGACAAATAAGAAGGGCATGACTAAGGAGAAAACCCAAAATATGAATTCACAGCTGTAAATATTGAGATCCAGACAAATTCCAAGAAAAATGAATGAACTATACTTGAGGGTAGAGTAGCTTGATTTTCAAATATGGTAATGCTTTGAGTGGCTTTCAGGGATCACCCAACATCATCTTTGGAAAATTACTTAACAGTCAGAATTCCTAGACTGAATTCTGACACAAGCCTCTTCAGGTGTCCATCTATTTCCCTGTGACAGTTGATTCATTCTCTCCATACAACATGTATGGAATGCCTACAATGTGTATGGTGCCATGCTAGATGTTCCTGGAGAGAGGGAAGGAACAGAATGCTGCACACAATCAGCTTACCATGTACAGGGAGAGACAGTACATATGTCTTATTAATTATAAATAAGAGAGAAGAAAACACATAAGAAGAGATAATAATGTACTCTAAAATCTGGAAGAGGAAAATGCATCTCTGTTAGATGGGGATGTAGGCAAATTCCTACAGAGGAGGAAATATTTGAGCTGGGCCTGAAGTGACAGGAGATATTTGGTGATGAAAAGGTATAGAAAGTGGCAAAGGCAATGGCAAGTTTGCAGCCTCACGAAAAATATTCTGTAAACCTATTTAACTGGAGCAGGAATAGAGGGAGGTCAGTTTGTGAGCATAAATGAAGCACAGTTGTAGAAGCCTGTAAATCACACCTTGATCTGTGTGGAAGTATTGTGAATAGCTTGTAAAAATGCTGTGTAAAATGAGAAATGTTATGTATAAATTTAAGTTACTGTTATTAGGAACTTTAAATGTAGAAAATGTGTGGAATGTTGTGGTATTGATCATTTTAATCTATCTGGTTGAACAGTTATTAGTGAAAAACATATTATTATGTAAAGGTATGTTTGAAAAAAATCAATATGAGAATTTGATAAAATGAAATATCCATTTTTGATTAAAACACTCAATAAAATGTGTATAGAAGGAAAGTACCTCAATATAATAAAAGGCATATATGACAAACCCTCAGCCAACATCACACTCAGTGGCAAAAAACTGAAAGCATTTTCTCTGAAACCAGGAAGAAGACAAGGAAATTCACTCTCACCACTCTTATTCAACATAGTACTGGAAGTCTTAGAGCACCTAGGTGAGAGAAAGAAATAAAAGGCATTCAAATTGGGAAGGACAAAGTAAAACTGTCACTTTTTGCAGATGACATGATTCTGTACATAGAAAACCCAAAAGAATCCACCAAAAAACTCTTAGGAGCAATC
>VMDR010031101.1:0-12147 GCA_007922815.1 Macrotus californicus | reverse complement strand
TTGTTGTCTTGGCGCGCCTGTTACGTAGTAAGGGGCGGAGCCTTAGGTGTTCACCAGGGCAGGGCGGCCACTTCGCTGCGTCGTGACGCTGCTTGTGGGGGAGGGGTCCCAGAGGGAACAATGGCGGCCGCTCCGCTCCCTGCCGGTTACCAGTCACCCTCCGCACTACCCACAGTCCAACGGGGCCCCTCTGGTGCTGGCTCCGGTGCCGATCCCCGGCGGGAGGGCTGTGTACACTCCAGGACCCTGCAGGTCTCTCCAACGAACTCTCCTGTGAGGCTGGGAGTTTCTCCCGCTGCCACCGCCTCAACCCCCACAGGAGTTTTCAATCAGAGGCTCTGAGGCTTCACCTCCCCGAGCCGGAACTCTGGGTTGCGGGGTCCATCCCGCTCCCGAGCCGTTCCTCTCCGTTTATCCTCACGAGGGAGTGAGACGCCCGGTCCGCAGCCGCCACCTCTCCCGGCCCGCCGCGCCTTTCCCGGATCCGCCAGCCGCCACCCCACCACGTGAGTCCTCTCCGCCCCTCCTACCAGTCTGGATGTATGTTTCTTAATATCTTAGTTGTCGGACTTCCATACAGTTCGATTTTCTGTCAGTTCTGGTTGTTTTTTGTTTTAAAATTTGTTGTTGTCCTTCTTTTGGTTGTGCGAGGAGGCACAGTGTGTCTACCTACGCCTCCATCTTGGCTGGAACTCTGAGAAGATCTTTATTAGACCTTTCTGAAGGAGTTTACATATACAGAATTTGCAGTTGACAGTTCTTTTCTTTCCGCAATATTTAAAAATATTGTTCCACTTCTTTCTGGTTACTCTGAGCTCTGATGAGAAATCTGCAACTATCTGAATTGTAGTTATCCGATAAGTAATAAATCATTTTTCTCTGGCTGCTTTCAAGACTTTTTTTTCTTTGCTTTAAGTTTCAGCTGATTGATTATGATGTATCTGGTATAGATTTCTTTGGATTCATATTACTTGGGATTCTATCAGCTTCATGAATCTGCAGAATTATGTCTTTCATCAAATTTGATAACTTTCTGGCATTATTTTACTTTCTGCAATGCAGTTCTTCTCTCCCTTTGAGACTCGAATGACATGAATGTTAGACACTTTAATTTTGACCATCAGATCCCTGAGGATCTCTTAAATTACTTTTCAGTCTTTTTTCTCTCTTTTGTTCAGATTGGATAGTTTCTCCTGATCTATCTTCATATTCACTGCCACTTTCATCTGTCATCTTTCTGCTGTTATTAAGGTTCTGCAGTGAATTTATTTCAGTTACTACATTTTTTGGTGTTAAAGTTCCATTTGCTTCTGCCTTATATTTTCTTTTACTGAAACATTCTTTATTTCCATTTGTTTTAAGAGTGTCCACCTTTACTGTTGGAGAATTACTATAATAGCTACCTTAGATTCTTTGCCAGATAATTTCAACATTTCTGTCATATTTTCATTTGCATCTCTTCATTATTTTTCCAAATGTAAGCTGAAATTTTCCTGGTTATTTGTAATGCCATGTAACTTTGGATCTATCCTGGACATTTAGAATAGTAAGACTGTGGGTTTTGTTCAAGCTACAAGTACACACCAGTCCTCCTTGACAGTGACCAGATGAGTTCAGACCATAAGTCAAATCAGTCCTGAGTTATGATTTCAATGAGTCCTGTTTACAAAGACTTTACAGTGCTATTTTAATATATTCTACCTTTGTGTACCCACCATTGACCAGTATGTAACTAGATTAATGGTCTAGCTCTTAGTTCCTTCTCAGAGGTTTATTTTTCTTTGTATGTATGTATGTATGTATGTATGTATGTATTTTTAAACATATAATCTTTTTTATTGTTGTTCAAGTACAGTTGTCTCCATTTTTCCCCTGCCCCACCCCCATCCTGACCTCCAACTCTCGATCCTACCCGATTTTGGCTTTGTCCATGGGTTCTTTATACATGTTCCTTGATGATCCTTCCCCTTTTTTCCTTGTTATCTCCTTACCTCTTCCCCTGGTTACTGTCAGTTTGCTCTTTATTTCAATGTCTCTGTTTATATTTTGCTTGCTTGTTTGTTTTGTTGATTAGGTTCCACTTAAAGGTGAGATCATATGGTATTTGTCTTTCACCCCCTGGCTTATCTCACTTAGCATAATGCTCTCTACTTCCATCCATGCTGTTGTGAAGGGTACAAGCTCCTCCTTTCTTTCTACTGTGTAGTATTCCATTGTGTAAATGTACCATGGTTTTTTGATCCACTCATTTACTGATGGGCACTATAGTTGTTTTATCCATCATCTTTTGATGGACACTTGGGCTGCTTCCATATCTTGGTGATTGGAAGTATCCTCTAGTTTTTAATATGCTGTTCAGGAGCCTAGCTCAGGGATGATCCTTGGAGCACATAAATAACTTAGTCACCCTCCCAAATTCTTCCCTCTTAGAACCTTTCTCTTTGATTCTTTTGATGCCTAATTTTTAGTTTTGTTAAGTATAACCAGAGCAACCTCTGACTTAATACTGATTTTACCCCACCATGAATGAATGAATCCTTCAAGTAATTTACCCAATGTCCCATTAGTTATAAGGTTTCTCACTATAGCTTGTGAGAATATGTACTGTTCAAAGACTTTTGTAAACCACATAGATTGTTCCTTCTGCTTCTTTTGAGTAGCCATTCCCTGACCTCTGACAGTTTTCAATACATACATATGCTTGTCAGTTGTCAATAGAACTCAAAGGTGCCCCCTGAATATCTCTGAAGCTTTATGTATATACAGATGTAACTCTAGCCACCTTGGCCATCCTTGGACTCCCAGTTTAATCTCCTTATCCCAGGGAAACCAGTGAGCTCAACCTCAATTTTCAGCTCCTTCCACTGAAGTCTAGAAACTGTCTGAAAGCATTAAGCTAGTAAAACTGTAAAGCTTATTTCATTCGTTTCCCTTTCTAAGAAATCATTGTCCTGAGCTTCCTGATGTGCTATGGCTTCAAAGCTCTTATACCATGTATTTTGCCTGGTATTGCAGATATTACAGGTGGGAATGTTAAGTCCAGTCCCTATTACTCCTTCTTGGTCAGAAACAGAAGGACCCCATCTCTTTTGATAATGAGCTCCAGATTCTGACCATGAAGAAGAGTAATATGTAAATGAAGATCAAGAATGACAGTGAATTGAGGCCAGAGTTTTGGGCATATAGATAACATGGTTTCTAAAGTGCAATAGAAGAGCAAAAATAAGGTAAAGTCATAAAGGAAGCAAAAATAAGGTAAAGTCATATCATAAGTCTAATATGATAGCTGAGATCAGCAAAGATTTGGGAAGAATAGAAAGATAAGAGAATATGGACTTTCAATGATAAAATAATTGATTAATGATCTGGAAAAGGTTTCAATGATTGCTCTAATTGCTCAATAAACATCTATGTTGAATGAATATTTGTTGAATAAATACAGTTGAGGCTGACCCTTCATTCTCTCCCCCTGATAAATAGAAATGGGTTAATGAGAGTTATGTGTAGAAGACCTATGTAGTTTCACCTGAAAGCTAGTTTTTGGTTAATTTGATCAGCTGAACAGAGAAATAATGTGTTCAACAAGAAGAAATTTGCCTATAATAGGACAAGAACCCTTGGAAGAATCTTCTTCCTTTACCCTCTTAGCCTCCCAAAGCTTAAAAAACTAATACTTTTTTGGGTGTTCTTCAATTATAAGATGACCTAAGAAATACTATAGTCAAAATTTCTCCTTCTTTGCTCTAAAGTAATATTACCAAGGAGACTAATATATTATTTGCTATTAAATAGTCTGGTTTTTTAAAACTTCCATGTCAAATACATGAAACCAGTGTATCAGGAATAAAAATACATTAATAAAAAATAAAAGGCATACATACAAACACTGAACCCAGTTACCAAAAGCTGGTTTTAAATGTGAAGATTTTTCTGTGTGGGTGGGCCCATATTAATTGCCCTACTTTTCTACTCTAATAGTTATTTCATATAGTCTTATTATTCAATATCTCCTGAGAACCTAAATTTTATACCAAGTCCAAAAGAAAGGGAAAAAATTCAGAAAGTCCCAGTAAATACTCAAATTTCCATAATATATAACACATTAAACTAACCTCTCTATGACAAATTCCTTCCAATTTAGAGGAAATAAGAGAATGTTTCATGAAAAGATATAGAATTGTGGATTTAAAAAATTCTTGAAACTTCCATAGGCTGGGATAGAAGGACTGGAAATAATTCTAAGTAGAGAGGGGCAGAGAAAGAAAAAGGTCAAACTATTTGTGGGGGCCAAAAAACAACCAGTTTTAATGTGATTGGATTATTCATAGGGTACATTGGAAGGTACAACAGGGAAAACTGAAAGTCCTCAAATAAAAGGATAAGCAGTCAGTTGGTCCATTGCTAAGGTAAATGTGATGGCAATGAAAAAGAACTTTCAATGCACTTTTAAGGCTGATATACAGAATGCCAGAAGTTCAAGTATGGCAAGCTATTAGTGATTTTTGTTCCTGAAATTCTACTACCTTATTAAGTATGAAAGTAAACACAACATTCACAAAATATGCACAAATCAACCTAGACTTTTAGTCTTAGTTTGAATGCCTGCATCATTCACGCCACATAGATCTGGCTCAAGCATAAGCACAGTAATCTTAATCTCCACATGCACACCATAAAATATGCGTAAGAGATTTTAAAAGTGTTTTTCACAGATACTGTTCAATGTTTGAAGCACGTCATAAGAAAGTGAGAAACAGCTGTTGTATCTAGATTCAGCAGATGCATATTTGCACAGAGAACAATGTTTAGAAAATGTCTTCAACCTGTTCCATTGGTTCTTGAGATTACGAGTTCCCCCTTCTGTTTACCCACTCCTTGAGTAAGTAGATGGAGAGAAAAAACATAATATATCAGCACATAAAAAACTATGGGTCTACAAAAGGAGAAAGACATGCCACTATTTAATCATTAAAAATCAATAATCTTCTAAATGAACACCAAAGAACCCTAAGGAGTCTACTGAAGTACCTTAGGATTTCCATATACTCCCTCTTCTATCCTTTTCAAAATCATTGTTATCTATTTTAACATTTATTTATCTCCCTACTCTTTGAAAGTTTTTATAAATCCTATAATAGATGAACACATATGATGTAGAAGAATTTTCTTGATAATTATATTAGTTTTTCTATTGCTGTTGTATAAATTGCCACATATTAAGTGGCTTAAATAATACAATTTTATTTTACTACTGGCAGGAAGAAGTATGAAATGGATCTCACTGAGCTACAATTAATGTGTTGGTAGGGCTGAATTCCTTTCTGGAAGCTCTAGTGGAGAATCCATTTTCTTACCTATTCCAGCTTCTGGAGGTCACACACATTCCTTAGTTCATGACCTCCTTCCCTTCCTCATTCTTCAAAGCAAACAATAAGTCAAGTCCTTCTCACATCACACCTCTGAGTTACTCTTCTGCTTTGGTCTTCCATTTTTAAGTCCTTGTGATTACAGTGGGTCCATCCCTGTAACCTTAATTCAATCTACACCCTAAATTCCCCTTTGCCATAGAGTGACATAGTCACAGTTCCAAGGGAACTCAAAGTAAAATAAACAAACAATTCAATTAAAAAAATAAATAAAGACATGAAGCATATGTGGATGACAAACAATCACATGAAAAGATGTTCAACATCACTAGCCATCAAAACAATGCAAATTAAAATCATGATGCTATCATGACATACCTATTAGAACAGTTAAAATAAAAATAGTGACAATACTATATGCTGGCAAGAATGCAAAGAAACATTGTTGGTAAGAGTATAAAATGGTAAAGTCATTCTGAAAAATAGTTTGACAGTTACTTAAAAAATTAAATATATGCTCACCATACCACCCAGCAATCATACTCCTGGGCATTTATCCCAGGATGAAAATTACATCTACACAAAAATCTACACAATTGTTCATCATTAGTTGCAATAGCCAAAGTCTGGAAATTACCAAAATGTCCTATAATAGGTGAATGACTAACCAAACTGTGATACATCCATTACAGTATGTGCTGGCCTAAGAATCAAATCAATTATTTGGAACATAAGGAAGCAAAAAACAGCTAATCAGAATCAAAGAAAAAAGAATTAAATAAATGAGGATAATGTGTAAGGAGCCTCTGGGACAACTTCAAGCATTCTAAAATTTGCATCATGGGATGACAGAAGGAGAAGAGAAAGAGCAAGAAATAGAAAACCTATTTGAAAAAATAATGAAAGAAAACAGCCCTAATTTGGTGAAGGAAATAGACATACAAGTCCAGGAAGCACAGAGAGTCCCAAATAAGATGGATACAAACAGGCCCACATCAAGACACATCATAATTAAAATGCCAAGGATGAAAGATAGGAAATCTTAATAGCAGCAAGAGAAAAGCAGTTAATTTTCTGCAAGGGAGCTCCCATAAGACTGTCAGCTGATTTCTCAAAAGAAACTTTGCAGGCTAGAAGGGATTGGCAAGAAATATTCAAAGACATGAAAAACAGGTATATATACCAAGATTGCTCTACCCAGCAAGGGTATCACTTAGAATCAAAGAGCAGATAAAAAGCTTCCCAGACAAGAGAAGGCAAAAGGAGTTCATCATCACCAAATGATTATTATATGAAATGTAAAGGGACATATTTAAGAGAAAGAAGAAGATCAAAACTATGAATAAAATGGCAATAAATACATATCTGCCAACAATTGAATCTAAAAAACAAACTAAGCAAACAAGAAGAACAGAGAGATAATCAAGGACAGAAAGGGCATTTTGATAGTTGCCATTTGGGATGGAGATGACAAGGAATGGCTGAAGAGGTGAGGAGATTAAGAAGTACAAAGAGGTGATTACAGAATAGCCATGGGGATATAAAGTACAGTATAGGAAATGGAGTAGCCAAAGAACTTATACTCATGACCCATGGACATGAACAATGGTATGAGGATGGACTGAAAGAGAGGGGGTGGTGGGTGGTGGGAGGCAAAGGGATTAAAATTGGGACAAGTGTAATAGCATAATCAATAATAAATAAATAAATACAATTTAAAAACACTAATGGATTAATGATGTCTCTCCCACCCCCCACTCCCACCAAATACTATGAGAAGTGCAGGCCATTTCTAATGCAGTAGTAGTTCTTCTTCGTCCCATCACAAAGCTAACCAGGCCATCTACCTTTTCTCTCCAGATTTCCTGGAGAGAAATCAGCTCACTGCACTCTCCCACACCAGTGGTAGGAAATGCATATCAAGTGCTTTACACAGCCCTTCTTTCCCTTCTTTCTCGACCTTAGGTGAAGAGGGAAGCACTCTCCCTCTATTCCTGAGAGAGAGGTATGGGGAAAAGAATACACAGTACCACTTTCTCCAAATAAAGTTTCCTTTAGAAATCCTCCTGGACTTTTATACCCTCATATGAGTGAGGAGTTTTTAAGATTACGTGACCAGTTTCCAGGTACTGGCACTTTGCTTTAGTATATGACATCTATTGGATAGATACCTTAAAAGAAACTTCATCTTGAGCTTATTTTTGTGTATGGTGTAAGTTGGTGGTTGAGTTTCATTTTTTTTTTGCATGTAGCCATCCAGATCTCCCAACACCATTTGTTGAAGAGGCTATTTTTACTCCATTTTATGTTTCTGCCCTCTTGTCAAATATTAACTGACCATAGAGACATGGGTTTATTTCTCTCTCTATTCCATTCCATCGATCTATGTGTATGTTCTTATGTCAGTACCAAACTGTTTTGATTGCAGTGGCCTTGTAATACAGTTTGATATCAGGTATGGTGATACCTCCTACTTTGTTCTTCTTTCTCAAATTTGCTGCGGCTAATTGGGGTCATTTATGGTTCCATATAAATTTTCGCTATGTTTATTCTATATCTGTGAAATGGGGGATAGGACTGAGTGTGAAAATTGGGGTTGGGTGGAAAGGGGGAGAGTGGTGGGGAGGAAATGGGGACAACTTATAGTTGAACAACAATAAAAAATAATAAAAAAATACTGATGTACTTTAAAAAAATAAAGCCATTTTCCCTTCTACCCTTTTTACAGAAATTGCTTTGTCAAGTAAATAATTATTTACTGATATAAAAAAAAAGAAACTTCAAATTTAACATGCTTCTACACTTCCTTACATTGAAATGTAAAAGGCATAGTTTTATCTCTATATAATTCCAGGAGTCCTCTGGCAAGAGGCTCTACTCAACTATCAGAATATTAAGCAACTGTAAGGTGCTGGAAACTCTAGTTCCTGGGCTATTTGGCTCTTCCTTTAAATATTTTCACTTATCTCCAAAAGGCTAGCTGACCAGAATTCATTAGGTAATTAAGTTGGTCATAAGTGAGGCAGAGTCCTACAGTTGTTATTGGGAGGTACTGTGCCCCACACCTCTGTTTGTCATATTCTATGCTCTCCTTACCATTTCTGATAAGAGCCTTCTAAAGTACCAAGTTTTTGAGAACTTTTGCCTTAGACTCACTTTGTTTTCACAGAAAATACTATATTGTGCTTAATCCTCAATGATCCAAAATGAAAATTTTGAAACTCTATAACCTTCTATCATTGTTCATCAACCAAGATTTAATAGAAACAAATTTTCTTCAAATCCTTGAAACAACTGGTTTGAAAATGCATAGCATTTGTTCATAAAATTTGGAATTCCATGGAAGTGATTCTTCTGAAAATGCCAACTGCTTTTTTATTTTTAAATGGTAACTTCATACATTTCTTATTTGATGACACGAACATTTCTGTGAGGAATTAAGTTAATATGTTCCACAGCATGCTAAGTGAAAATTGGGAAGGGCTGCTTCCAAACACGTGCAGCCAATTATCATGATGTAGTCTCTTCATTTAAAAACAAATAAACAGTTCCATCCTTGCTGTCATGATGGATAGTAGCTCCTTCTTTATTTCTGCTACATAGAATTCCATTGTGTAAATGTACCACAGTTTTTTGATCCACTCACTTACTGATGGGCACTTAGGTTGCTTCCAGTACTTGGCTATTGTAAATTGTGCTACTATGAACATTGGGGTGCATAGGTTCTTTTGGATTGGTGTCTCAAGATTCTTAGAGTATAATCCCAGCAGTAGAATTGCCAGATCAAAAGGCAGTTCCATTTTTAGCTTTTTGAGGAAATTCCATACTGTTTTCCACAGTGGTGGCACCAGTCTGCATTCCCACCAACAATGCACTAGGGTTCCCTCTTCTCTAAAACCTCGCCAGCACTTGTTTGTTGATTTGTTTATGATGGCCATTCTGACTGGTGTGAAGTGGTATCTCATTGTGGTTCTAATTACAAATACCATATGATCTCACCTATAAATGGAACCTAATCAACAAAACAAACAAGCAGGCAAAATATAAGCAGAGACATTGAAATAAAGAATTGACAGTAACCAGAGGGAAGGGGGAGGGGGATAAAGAAGGAAAGAGGGGAAGGGTCATCACAGAACATGTATAAAGGACCCAAGGACAAAGCCAAAGGAGGGTAGGATCGAGGGTGGGAGGTGGGTGTGGTTGGGGCAGGGGAAAGTGGTGGGGGGGATATGGAGACAACTGTTCTTGAACAACAATTTAAAAAATGCACAACTGCAAAAAAAATTTTAAAACAAATAAACAAATAAAACTTTAATTTCTAACAAATTTCAAGACTTTGCAAACTTTCCAGAGCTCTCTAGGAGGAGTTTTCTCATGTTCTCTAACCTGCTAAGATTGTTACTCCTTTGCAGCTACAGGTAGTTGTGGCTCTATTCATAAATATTCAAATAAGATTTATCATTTTTGAAGAGAGGGAGAGGGCATTCATAGGATTCGCAAATGTTGAATCTGTAAATGTCTAGTCTTTGTTGAATATTTCAAAAGGCCAAGACATCAGCCGGTGTTGGAATGTAGGGAACTATTGAACTTTCTACCAAACAATATATAAAATAAGCTCTTTCTCAGCTTGATGATTATTTCAGTTTTGTCTATTTTTAAAATTGAACATAAAAGTATATTTTAAAATTGAATTAATAGCATTTTTTCAATAATCATGCTTTAAAGATTCTTAAAAGCACTAATAAAGTCTAATGTGAGAAATGGATTTCAAATTTATACTTGACACAATTTGTGAAGTAGAATTTGGGCATCCAACCCGAGGCCCACGGGCTACATACAGCCCAGGATGGCTATGAATGCAGCCCAACACAAAAATCATAAATTTACTTAAAACTTTTTTTTGCTCCTCAGTTTCATTAGTACTTATGTATTTAATGTGTGGCCCAAAACAACTCTTCTCCTTCCAGTGTGGCCCAGAGACACCAAAAGGTTGGACACCCCTGAATTATTTTAAAGTAAGATGGAAAGCAGAATTAGAGCTTTTTATTCCACTGAGAGCTGGCAAGCTATTTCCAGAAGAGAGGGCTCTGAGTCTTATTCAGGGACAAGAACATTAAAGTAGTTTATGACACATGGACATAACCAAGGGGGAGGGTGGGCACAAGGGAGGGAGGTGGAATTGGCTGGGGTGGCGGCAGGAGTGGTGGGGGGGAAATGCAGACAACTGTAAATGAACAACAATAAAGTAATTTAAAAAATAGTTTATGACATATCTTCCTAGAATCATTGAAATTTTGAGGATGAATAGGTGAGTTAAGTTATTATTCTTCTGGTATTTATTAAAAGGCTTTAGGTATTTTCTAAGGGAGTAGCTTTCACATGGTACTCATTTTGTTTTTTTTTCTTTATTTTATTTTTTCCATTGCCATTTATCCCCCTTATACTCTCTACCACCTCCACTCCTTTTTTTTCTTGGATATCAGATTTCTTTAGGTTAGTTTTTTAGTGTACTCCAAATTAGGTGATCCACAAGAAATAAGGGCAGCAGTTTGCTCTGTGACCTTGCTTCCCTGATGGGATCTAAGAAGTGTTGTTTTTATTCAGTTTGTTCATCTTTTTATTTCTTGTTAGGATAAAGTGGAGATGTACTAGCTCTCTTTACATGCTGGACCAGAAGTCTCAATGTTCATTTTCAATTCTAATTATTTGCCAATTTCTTACTATAAAATAAGGAAGAATAATACCCCCCTGACAGGTTTTCATGATGATTATTCCAGATAATATACATGAAAGCCCCTAGCACAGTAGCTAATTTATATAGACACTTAATCATTTGTTGAGTCTAAATTTGCTGACATTGAACCACTCCAACTTATAAGCAGCTTTTACAAATGTCCACATATAGGCTAGATGTTTAGAACTTAATAACAATTCCACAATGAATCAATAATATGCATAGTAATTAAATTTTAAGATTTTCCAAAAAGCCTATTCTTATTTAACCCATAGTATATAAGTGATATTTCTCCAAAAATCCTTACCAAGAGACTTAAGATCACCAGAACTGAATACCTGAGAATAGCAGGAGGAAGGACAGAAAAATGGAAATGGTTTAAAAAGTAACAAATACATCTTAACAAAGTGCCATTATTCCCATTAGGTATGTGAGATTTCACAAAGCTACTTAACTGAGCAGCTCATCAGGAAAAGTATCTTTCCCATTCTACGATAACCCAACAGGAAGGGGAAATGCATATACTCTTCAGGGTAATCCTGAAGAAGCCCTCAAAACTAAGTATAAATTCTAAGTATACAATTACGATCTAAATATAAAATCTAAGTAAAAACTGATCACTGATGGAACTGTGAGACTCCAAAAAAGTCTGTCAGAAAGCAACAGCTGGAAAGTTGAAAAGGCTGAGCAAAGATTTCAGTTGCTGCCCAGTGCAGGAAGAGAGTGATTTGAATTTGAATTCTGCCAGTTAGAGAGGCTTGACAAATATCCGGACTCTCCAATAAAACTGAAAAAAGGGTAATGCCACAGGAGTAAAGACTATGTCTCACCCTCAGATTAAAAGAAAAACTAATATAGACATGCTCTATCAAAGTGTGAAGTGAAAAGGCAGAAAACTGTACTTGAACAACAATAAAAAAATATTTTTAAAAAAGTGTAAAATGAAGCCTACACACTAGTTTAAGGTGATCAGGCAATAACTGATCTGTCTGCTTGAATTTTTTTTTAAAAGAACTCTTCAGAGAAAGAGAACACTATCCAGATTCT
>VMDR010031100.1:0-12147 GCA_007922815.1 Macrotus californicus | reverse complement strand
GATTTCTTCTGTGATCCAGGAATTTTTTTTTAGAAATGTATTGCTTACTTTGGTTTTTCCTAATTAGAAAATTTTATTAATTATTTTCTTCTTAAAATTATTCCATTGTAGTTAAAGGATATATTCTGTATATATCATTTGAAATTTATAAGGGCTTATTTCTATGGCCTAGTATATTTCAATTTTGGTAAATATTCCATGTGAACTTGGAAAAAATGTATATACTACAGTTCATGGCTGACTTACATAAACTTTTGATATTGTTGTGGATGATTATTCCCTTAAGGGTTCCTTTACTGACCTCTTAAAATAGAGAAGGATTATGTAGCCTTGGGGTTGGGGGTCTGGAGGCCCAAGGTTGGGCAGGGGCAGCACAACCATACATGGACTCAGTAATATACCTCTCTTTACGTTGAGATGAAGCGATTTCCCTGAGAACATGCACCAGGAAAACACCCACTCCTAGAACAGTATCTGACACACAGGAGGCGCCCTCTGTGCTTGTTGAAGGGCGGCGTGGGTTGGTTGACCACATCTGCTGTCTTAGTCACAGGAGCCTGTCAAGGCTGCTGTAGGCCTCATTGGTCAGTTGAGGCTGGCATAACCTCCTCAAGATTCTTCCCTGAACATCTGCTGGAAAACTGTTGTGACACATATGCAAATTATAATATTCTGATGCAAATAGGGCCTCCTGGAGCTCTTCGGTATCCAGTGTGCTCAGTTGCACCTGTGGCCCCAGGTGGGGCTCAGTGGACCTAATTTCAGCTTCTGGGCTTAGCTTTTTCCACATGAGCCAGGCTGGTGGGAGACCTGTGTTCAAGCCCACAAGTGAACGTGGTCTCTCCTTAGCTCGGTGGGAATGTAAGCCGGGGCCCTGGGTTGCAGTGAGCAGTGCAGTGTACGCGGGACAAGCCCTAGCCAAGGGGTCCTGTGTCACGGTGTTTCCTGTGAGGAAGAGTGAAGGCAGGACCACGGTGCAACTTCACAGATGCTGAGACTTTAATTTCCAATGGAATAAAGTCACTAGCACTGCGTTTCTTAAAAAACTGATTTAATTACAAACATTCTCATAAAGGAAAATTTCATGCCCAGATGGTTTCACTGTGATTTATAGCAAGTATTTAAGGAAGAAACAATAACAATTATATATAAACTCAGAAATTAAAAGAGGAGGGAATATTTTCTAACTCATTTTATGAGGCCAGCATTACTCTGATACCCAAACCAGACAGATATTGTAAGAAAAAGCCCCTACAGATTACTGTCCCTCTGTGGACAGCCACAAAAATTCTTGACAATTTGCAAATCAAATCAAACAACATAAAAAAGGATAATGTAGCAAGACCAAATAGGGTTTCATTCTTGGGATGCAAGTTTGATTTAATATAAAAAAAATCAAAGCAATAATCATCTTAACAGAATAAAAGAAAAAATACATGACCATTTTGTGGATGCAGAAAAAGCATTTGACAAAATCCAACACATATTTGTGATTTAAAAACTCTCAGTGAACTAGATAGAAATAGGAGGGAACTTTTTCTACTCAGTAAAAAATGTCTTTAAAAAAATTGAATGAAATCTCTTCACTGTTTGCTCACAGATTTAGGGTGATATCGGAACTTAACACCTACTGAATGCTTACTGCTGTCAGATCTCAATCCAAATTCCATGTCAGGTAGGACAGACAGCAAACCAGGGCAGGGAGGAGGAGGGACACATGTCTCACCCACTAAACCAGCTGTCCTGAGCCCAAAGTCTCCAAAGATTTGGGTTTGAAATACTTGAGGGGGGAATGTTATGGTAGAATGAGCAGCCAGAGGGGAAACCGAGGCAGGGAGGAGGAGGGGTACCTGTCCCACCCACTGACTCAGCAGTTCTTGAAATTCTGTGTATCTGTTCCATCATCTGGGAAAGAAAGCCTTTGGAACTGTGCTTTCATCCCATGGCCCGAAAGGGCCCATGGTGCCTAAAGGAATAAGCCCATCAGCACCTTTGGGTATTCACATCCCCCTCCTAGAAAGCTAGTACCACCTTTACCTGTCAATCAATATATAACTTCTCACTCCTCCCCATCCCACCAACTATATAAGTCCTCAGAACTAAGGCCTTGGGCGCTTGGCACTCCTTGCTCTCTGGCCGCCTGACCAGGCTGCCTAGCCTCAGGCCACCCGGCCTCTGGCCATGTGCTAGCTTGCCACCCTGGCTCTCACTACCCCTGTGCTTGCCACCCAGGCCTTTGGCCACCCTTACCTTCGCTGCCCTTATACTACTTCACCCTGAACCTATGCCTTTCAGCTACCTCCCACCCCCACCCCAATTATAGCCCGTGTTTTTCCATGAGAACGGATCACTAATAAACCCTGCTCGTGTTATGGAGAAACCCTGGTTCTTCTTGCTGACACAGTAAAGAATTACAGGTTAGCGAGACTATTTGCATGCAAGCAAAGTTTATTAGTGAATGGGAGAGCAAAAGCAAGGGTGGCTAGAGCAAGGGTGGCCAAAGGCCCAGGTGGCCAGAGGCCAGGTGGCCAGAGCCAGATGGCTTAAATGGGTGGCCAGGGGCCTGGAAGCCAGAGGCCCACTAGCCAGAGGCCGAGTGGCCAGTGCCTCCCCCACCCTACCCCCCGTGGCAAGAGAGCCACAAGCCAAGAGGAGAGTGAGTCCTTTGTTCTGAGGACTTATGTAGTTGGAGGGATGGGGATGAGGGAGTTATATTTTGATTGATGTGTAAAGTTGGTGCCAGCTTTCCCCGGGGACAGATGTGACTACCCAAATGTAGGTGTGTGTGGGAGTCTGTTAGCCCAAATTCTTATCTTGCTCCAGACTCTATTTGTTCATTTTGCATATGTGACAGGGGACAGGCAATTAACCAAAGTTGTCTCATGGGCTCTTTCTCTGGGCACTGTGGTCCTCCTCCTGTAATGGGTGCAGAACAAGGTTCAGGACAGGTGTAGGCTGAGAAGCCCCAAAACTGCCCCTCCCACAATCCTAGCTGGGAGGCTGGGAAGGGCAACAGCTCAGAGATTGAGAGTTAGTCTGCATATCAGTAACAGTGGGCCAGTTCCATAGTAATGCTGAATAGTCTGCCTAGGCCAGGGGGATGGGTGAGACTTTGACCCCTGATGTAGCTGGGAAGCGGCTCCCCCAGTTACAGAGCCTGAGATAGCTTGGAGTTCGCTCCACACCCCAGGGCCAAGCCTGCCCAGACTAACTATGGCAGCCAAGAAAGGCAGAAAATACGGGAGTGCGGGCAGGTGTAGCTGACTGTGGGAGGAATCGGAAATGGGGTTACGGAGGAGGTTCCAGGCTTTTAAACTAAAGGCGGGCCACCATGTACGATGGGGCAATGCAGGACTGGACAGTGAAGAACCTTGCGGGACCATGTGGGTAAAAGGGGGGTGAAAGGACTCTCCCTGGCCAGCCATGAGGTGCTGCCACGTGGTTTTGGATTAAGAACTGGAGATCACGGCGACACAGCTGATGGTGCTGGGAGCCCCAGGAGACCTGCCAAGCCGAGCACAGATAACTGGGAGGAACCGGGAGAAGTGAGCAGCAGACTTGCGTGTTTTTCTTCTGGAAGGCAGTACTTCTGACTGGCACGCTCTGAGCCTGGCCCGACTGGGCAGAGGGGGAGGCCAGGACTGTGTGTTTGTGGGTGTATTTTTGTTTCTAAAGGAAGTGAAGTTTAATGGTAGAATTCCGCCATTATTCTAAACCTGTATAACTTTTAATTAATAATTCCTTTCCTTTTTACCACACTCTGGCATTGAGCGCCACAGTTCCTGCCCGGCGATGGGCAAAAAGAACCATAAAACAAAAAGATCCCCAGGGGCAGGGGAGTTTTCTATAACATTTCCCCTCCCCCTTCCGGGCCTTGGAATGAACACAGTCTCAAGGTTTTCCTTTTTCCAGCTGGTGGAGACGATACACGCAGACTTTCAAGGGCTCCCCCCACCCCCACAGTGTCTTGTTGTTTGGAATGCCTGGCAGCCTTGTCAAACCAGGCTCAGGACTGCTGGGTCATGAGTGAGACATGTCGTCCTTTGCTTTAGCCTCCTGTATTAAGCTCTTTGTTAGATTGCAATGGTGAGGGCCCTGCCTTTATTTCCCTTCTGGTCATTCCTAGCTGCTACCTAAATGTCAAAAGGTGTTGCCTGGCAACCAGGACGCTAGCTGCTGGCCAGCAACAACGGTGCAGTCTCAGAGCTCTTCCTCTGCTGTCTTCTGTAACACTTGCTCACAAATATACTTGCTGATCTTTAATTCTTGACTGCATTGGCAAGAAGAACTGAGTTTCTCCCGTAACACATACAGGTATCATCTTATTTGATCCTCTTAACTGTATGCGATATGTACTATCACTATCCCATTTTGAAGATGAGAAAGCAATGCAAAGGGATGGCAACTAACAAGATTGCTCAGCTAGTAAGGGGCGGGGCTCAGACAGTCTGACTTCAGAGCCCATGCACTTAACCTCTCCATTACACTCCCATCTTTTCATGTGAAGTTTGACTTTGTGGCTCAAGCCAGACGGCAAGGGTCTGAGGCAGAGGCTGAACCCTGACAATGTAGGAGAAATGTGTGTGGAGTTTCTGAAAGCCACACATATCTGCAGGGCCACGCCAAATGATTGCCATCAATTGTACACAGCTCTACATGGTAGCCCTGCATTTTAGATTCCCAACCTCTGAGATTCTAATACTCTGACACAAGGGTTGGGCCTGGGCATCTGCATTTTTAAAAAGCTTGGCACGTGGGAGAAGAACCATTAGACTGAGTGTCTTCTGTGCTTGATCATGGACTGGGCACCTTGATTTTTGGAAGTTTTGAGGATATAGGTGATATATGGATATGAAAAACATCTCCTACCAGGTGCCTGGTATAGAGAGTCAGCAAATTGTTTTTAGCAGGGAAGTGATTTGATAAGATCAATGTTTTAAAAATCCACTTTGGCAGAGGTGGAAAATGGCCTGAAAGTGATGAGGCAGAAAGATGAGTTATAATTCTATTTCATCATCGAGGTAAGAGATGTTGAGAGCCCATGCAAGGCAGTGGCACACACAGGGCTAGACAGGGAGGGATGGAGAAGAGACAGAGGCTTTTGCTTGCTATTTAAAATCCATAAAGTGACCTATTGGACCCTTTGTGGGAGTGTTTGCTTATTGGGATTTTGTACTTCAAATTAGTAGTTTTTTAATTTTTATTTAAATGTTCCATTTTTGCTAACTTTACCATCTTTTAGGCTTATGTTATAATAACAGTTTCCCTGCCCAAATGATGTGGGTCTGCTGACTTTTTCTATTTGATTACCTTCCTGAGTTCTACACAGACCTTCTCAGCACCCAGCCCTTGATCTTCATGTCAGCTCACAGGGGAGGCTTGAGATTGACTTGCACTCGTGATTCACAGGAGAGCTGCAGGTCAGAATCCTCCTCTGAAGACAGAGAACATCCAGCATTTGCATCAGCTCTGGATAATTGCTGGAAAAATACCCTTAGCTGTCTATGCTTCTCTAAGAGAAAAGTTATCTTAAATCACACCCTCTATTGTGCATACCTGATGATCAGCACTTAGACATTTGGCTTAGAGAGAAAAATATAACCTTTTATGTTGGTTATCCTTAGATTAAAGCTGTTCAAAATGATTGACATGATGTCTTCCCTCCAAGTTCCTAGGTGATATGCTTTTCTGGCTTTCATCTGCAGGTATTTATAGGTGGACACAGATGTGAAGAGTTTGAATTGGGACAAATTGGGTGTACATACTAGTTTTTAATTGCTGATATAACAAATTACCAAAAGTTAATGACTTAAGACAATACCAACTTATTTATCGGGAGGTCAGAAGTCATGGGGTTAACATCAAGGTGTCAGCAGAACCATATTCCTTCTGGAGGCTGTAGGGGAGAATCCACCTGTTCTTGGCCTTTCCCAGCTTCTGGAGGTTGCCCACATTCCTTGGATTGCAGCCACATCACTCTGACCTCTGCTTCTGTCATTACATCTCCTTCTCTGCCTTCTTTTTATGAGAATCTTTGTATTTACATTGGGCCCCTCTAGATAATCCAGGATAATCTCCCCATCTGAAGATCCTTAACTTCACATCTGCAAAGTCCCTTTTGTAATGCAAGATAATATTTAATGGGTTCTAGGGACCAGGGAATGGATGTCTTTTGGGGAGGGAGGGTGGCATTATTCTGTCACCACACTCCATTTAAACCAGAGGATCTTGTCTGGCACAGGTGGCTTGGCAAACCGTCCTGCTGCCACACAATAAAAGAAGGGTGTAATAGATGAAGGAAATGACCTTACCTTGTAATCTCAATGCAGTTTGGTCCCATAAAACTCAGCCTTTCATTCATAGCAATTTCAGATGATATGTTTAATGGCTGTTTTCTGCCTGTCCCTGTCACTGAACTCTAAGTTCCACGAAGGCATAGACTGTGTCTATCATGTTCATCACTGTCGTGTGTGTCTGGCCCTTCCCCCTATCCCTGGCTACTCTACCTCTTAGTGATTGCATTTCAACCCTGTTTCTAGGGTACAGTGCCTATTCCCAAGGGATGAACTACAGCTGTCTAAGCCGATAAGATAATTCTATTCTCCTTTGTCAGTGATTGGTCTACAGATGACCGTGTGACCCAGTTCTGGTCTTCTGGAAGGATCATCCCTCTTAGTGAAAACAATTCTGATCTTTTCCTTCTCCTTAGGATCTTGTTGTATTTCTTATTCTGCCTGAGCTGCCATAACAAATATACTACAGACTGGGTGGCTGAAACAAGAAAAATATATTTCTCATAGTTCTGAAGGCTGGAGGGTCCAAGATCAAGATGTCAGCCAATTCAGTTCCTCGTGAGAACCTTCTTCCTGGTTTGCAGATGGCTGCCTTCTTGCTCTATCCCCATTGGTGAGGGAGGGGTGGGGGGAGAGAGAGAAAGAGATGCTCTCTCTCCTGTCTCTTCTTATAAGGGCACTAATTCCACTCATGAGGGCTTCACTGTTATGGTCTAATTACTTCGCAAGGGCCCTAATGCCTAATACAATCACATTATTAATTTAGTTTCAATATATGAATTTTGGAGGGACAAAAAACAGTCAGTCCATAGCATCATACATGGTAGTGATACTTGGAGCTGTGGAAGCTGTTTTGAAACTATGAGGGAAAATGTAGCTACTCACTGAAGGTAGCAGAGGAGGGGGATGGGAGGATCCTGTGTTCCTGCTGGCATGGTTAAACAGCTGCACCAGTCTTGGCACTACCTATGTTCAGACTTTTGGTTCTGTGAGATAATGTCTTCATCATTTAAGGCCCTGTCCATCAGGGATTTGGTTACTTGCAGCCAAACTCACTTGAACCAAAATATGGGTACAGTGTCTGGGACATGGTGGGAATGTCCAATGAATAAATACTCCAGTTGACAAATATTCTGAGCCCGTATTATAACGAGAGCAGCTGTAAAATCGAACTCATGTCCAAAATCGTAATGTTTACATGATGAACAAGAAAGCCTGTACCTGGGGATGATAAGGAATCAAGATTGGCCCACAAAAGGAGGCTGTAGAAATAGAAAGAGTCAAGAAGGTGGGCTATCTCTGGAGAGTAGGGATTTTAGGGAAAATGCTACCACATGAAAACGAAACTATACACACTGCCTTCACCCACGACCCCAGAATTCCTTAAAGAAAGAGAATCTACTTTACAAACAGCCATACTAATCTTTTGCATTCCAGAAAGAAGCCCCTGAGGACTGGGAGTAGCTGAGAAAGTCTCTGTTGTTTTCACTTTCACCACAAGGAGGGGAGTGATTCCATTATGGATGATTTGGAGCCTTCAAAGCAAATTATCCTATATCCTGTTTAAATGTCTACCACTTCTTCCCAGTGGATTAGATTTCTCTGCCCAATTCCCACTGGAGTGTTTGCCAGCTGGGAACAGTGTGCCATCTGCTGAGTTTCAGGCAGAATGAACCAATAAGCAGATGCTCTATCCTAAAAAAAGAGAGCAAGGAAAATTATCTGGGAAATTCCTCAACCCCAAGCCTTCCTCCTATAACTACAGAACTCAGGACTCTGCAGGACACCTAAGCACCACACAACCAACCAAGGAGGTTCAGGGCCTCCCACAGGGCTTCAGAAGATGCAGAATGCCTGTGAGATAGGGTTGTAAGCCAGGAAAAATGGAATGGGGAAACCGAGACAGATAGTGAAATGGTCAAGCGTTTATAAGCATCTAGTAAATCACAAAATCTTATCTACCCTAACCAAGGACACTTAAGAATAAATGGTTTATACTTCTCCCCAACCAGAGGGTAAATAGCTTAAATCACCCTACTCAGAGAGGTAGACAACAGAAATCCAATCAGTGCCATTTGTGCCAACCACACCCAAGAAAGGATGAAATCAGGGGAATAAATTTCCTTTTGGCACATCAGCATAAAGCTGATGAATATTCTATTGAGACCATTCCCTAAGACCTTTCCTAAAATTCCCACCTTTAGAAAACAAATAAGAACTCTCAAGACAAAGACCCAGCAGCGAGTTCTCTCTAGGTCACACCCATTCCTTCTTCCTTCTCAGGCGTGCATCTTTACTTCTCTCTCCTCAACTCTAAGGGTCCCCATGAGAGTTGCAATCAGGGGAACAATGGCAGTGGCAGGTCGCCCCAGCTAACCCCCTAAACCTGTCTCCAAGGCCCCCTTTTCTCTGACTTTTAAGTGAGCTAGCAGCAGCCCTACTGTGGCCCACTTCTCCCCCATAAAGTCTACTGAGCCAAAGCAGAACACAGCCTAGGCTCTCCTGCTACATCTTCTACTCTATCCCTTCCTTGTTTCACGGTCCCCAGCTTTAATAAATGTCACCTGGATTCGTTTTGTGAAATCTTTCCTGCACAAAATGAAGAACCCATACACTACTGGCAAGTCTGAGGCAGACCCACTCTGGGCTCAGTCCCTTTCCAGTGACACCTGGAAGGCCTGTTTCAGCCTGGGGTGAGTGGTTCAGAGTGCTGTCCAGCCAGATTCATACCTATAACTACCTTTGTTAACTTGGGTCCTAACAAAAGTCTTGCCTCTCTGGTCACTGCATGGGATACTCTTCCTCTGACACTGTCAGAACATTGCCTGAAAGGATGAAGCCAGCACCATCTGCTATTGTGGCGCCATTTGCCAAGCAGTCCTATGAGCTTGTTAAACATGACTGCCATCTTAGTTTTCTGAGATTATGTCCTCAGGTTTGGAAATTACTGGAAAGCAAGACAAGAACCTGACTAACTGCCCGCCACAGCCTTAGGCAAAAGATAACATTGGAATAAATTGCAGTTTATGCAAAACCACCCTAATCTCCTGTGTTACAACATCTCCAGTAGCCCAGGGGCCACACAACAGCGACACCCCCCCTACCCTTTTATTACCCAATAAAAACTCAAAGTCCCCAGCCCTCAGGGCTGATACATATTTCCTTACCTAGCCCCTTCTTTTTTGGGGAAAGTAAAATAAAAGCTTTGCTCTCTGCATTTTCTTATCTTTGTGAATTCTTTCACAGCCTGCATTTTTGACCACCCTAACATTGCCCACTTTGATCTCTCCCTGGCCCAGGCTATTCAAAGGATAGCTGTATCTATTACCAGTCCAAAACTGCCCTGGAAATACATCTTACATCATGGTCATACTCCCCTTCTCTTCACATAGGTATGTGGCCGTAACCCTGTTTGGTGGTGTAATGGCCTCCCAAAGAGGTCACCCTTTTCTAGTTTCACATCCTGTCTCACTTGACCTCCTCCATATCGGCTATGGCTGGTACTCTTTGGCCTCATTTTCCAAAGGTCCCCGGTTTTTGGACAGGGCACCTAGTTTGAATTGGGATTCCTTTCCCCTGGGCACCAGAGGAAAGCAGCTGCTGTTACAAATTCCCTATATATCTTCAGCCTGAATATCTTTTCCATTGACATTCCAACGCTGCCATGTCCCTGTGCCCTCAGCACCAGTGTCAACACTACTCCAGCACTACAATCCCCTGTCATGCAGACTCCTCACCTTGATCATCCCTTCTGTAATGAGGTGTTGAGCTAGAGTTCCCTGAAATGGAAATGTCACCCATGAACCTTGGCTTGGGGGATAAGGGAAGCAGAAGACAGCCATTGAGAGGTATTCTGCATATCTATGGCAACTTGGCTAGCTTAATAGTTATGTTAAAAAGCTTTGCTGCCTTGGGCCAGGGAGGTGGGCATGACTTTGACTTGTGATGTGGGGGTGTGGGGAAGGTGGGGGGTTACAGGGCCTGTGGGAAGCAGGAAGATGTTTCCCCTATTACAGTGCCTATGTGAGAGGCAGGAAGGCGGTTCACCCAGTCTCACTGGGCCATGCCTGCCTGGACTGATAATGGCAGCTGAAAGGGTGTGAACTATACAAAGAATGGGCAGATGTAACCCATTGTGGGAGGAGTTAGAAATGGGGTCGTACTGGAAGCTGGAGCCAGGATTTAAACTATGCATGGTAGCCATGAGGCTCTCTCTCTGGCTCTCTCTCTCTCTCTCTCTCTGCCATGCACTTTGAAAGCATGCAGAAAGGCCCCACTGGCCTGCCATGAGGCTGGTGTGGAAGAAGGTACCACATGGGTTTGGATTAAGCACCAGAGAACGCGGCGACATGGATGATAGTGCTGGGAACTGCAGGACCTGTCCAGCCAAACGTGGATTAATGGGAGATGCCTGAATGTTGAACTGTGACTGGGAATGCTGAGCTGTTTACTTTTGTTTTTCTGAAAGATGGTATCTCTAACTGGCATATTCGGAAACTGCCCCGGTTTAGCAAAGGGAGACAGAACTTTGTGGGTGTTTTAAAGGGAGTGCAACTTAACAGCAGAAATTCACCATTATTCTAAATCTGTATAAATTTTAAATAAAGAATTCCTTTCCTATTCACAAACTCTGGCATTGGGAGTCTTGCTTCTTGGTGGTGGGCAATCGGACCCCTCACAGCTGTTTCAGAACTGCATAGGCTGGGGTTCTATAACACCTCCATACCTACTCATGTTTCTACTCCTCAATCTTTAGCTCCCTGGTTTCTTCATCTTACCAAGTTACCAAATGTGTAACTCCTACTTTCTCTCCATCCCTTCAGACTGAGTGACCCAGTTATGAACTATTTTCCTCCTCAGATCCTTTTTTGGAACATAACTTTTCAAATGTGTACATTATCTGCATGCTCTTATTATTAATAAAATTCACTATTATACCTCAATTTGGTTGGAGTGAATCCATCTTCCTTCTGGCCTTCCCCTAGGGCAGAATGGAATTTTGGGACTTGAAAAATGAAAGACTTGTTCCTGCATTCTGGGGATGCCACAAAACTGTCTTCAGGTTAGGAGACTTTGTCCACCTGCTGCTTCTGATATCTCCCTTCCTCTAGATGCTACCCAGAAGAACTGAGCCCGTATTATAACGAGAGCAGCTGTAAAATCGAACTCATGTCCAAAATCGTAATGTTTACATGATGAACAAGAAAGCCTGTACCTGGGGATGATAGGGAATCAAGATTGGCCCACAAAAGGAGGCTGTAGAAATAGAAAGAGTCAAGAAGGTGGGCTATCTCTGGAGAGTAGGGATTTTAGGGAAAGTGCTACCACATGAAAATGAAACTATACACACTGCCTTCTCCTTCAGGTCAAGTAGCCCAAGGGTGTTGGCCACTCCTGCTCTAAAGTCTTTAGATAACTAAGCACTTAAAACTGGAGAGTGACAAACATCTTCCTAGAAAAACACACTACTCCCTGTGAGGCAGTACCAGTGGCTACGGAGAGTGCCAGAAATGCTTTGGAAGGCAACTTGGCAAAATGCATCAGGAGCTCTAAAAATATTTATTTTTTGATACCAAAATTTTATTTACAAAAATAAGTCAGGAGGAAATAATCCCAAATAAACACAAAAATGTTTATTGTACCTTATTCTTATTATAATAGGGAAATATTGGAACTAACTTAACTACTCAGTGATAGGATATTCAATGAAATCATACTATATTCCCTTGATAAAATATTATGCAGTCATGAAAATTTTAATTATGGAGATGATAGCAACAAAGGAACATAATGATGTGAAATTTTATGCACATTCTTGATTGCGATGCCCTAAAAATACATAATCATGTAATCA
>VMDR010031099.1:0-12158 GCA_007922815.1 Macrotus californicus | reverse complement strand
GTGCCCATCAGTCAATGAGTGGATCAAAAAACTGTGGTACATTTACTCAATGGAATTCTACGCAACAGAGAGAAAGAAGGAGATCCTACCCTTTGCAACATCATGGATGGAACTAGAGAGCATTATGCTAAGTGAAATAAGGCAGGTGGTGAGAGAGAAATACCACATGATCTCACCTTTAACTGGAACATAATCAACAAAAGAAAAAAGCAAACAAAATACAGCCAGAGACATTGAAATTAAGAACAATCTAACAATGGCCAGAGGGGAGGGGGGAGGGCACAGTGTGGGGAAGGGTTTCCAGGAAACACTATAAAGGACACATGGACATAACTAAGGGGGAGGGTGGGAGCGAGGGAGGGAGGTGAGATTGGCTGGGGTGGGGGGAGAGTGGTGGGGGGAAAATTCAAACTGTAATTGAACAACAATAAAGTAATTTAAAAAAAAAAGAATTAGAAAAAAAAATGGACAAAGGACTTGAACACACTCCTCCAAGGAGATCATATACACAGGGCCCAAAGATGCATTAAAAATTATCAACATCACTAGCCATTGGAGAGATTCAAATTAAAAGAACAATGAGATATCACTTCACACCAGTCAGTTAACCATCATAAACAAATCAACAAACAGCAAGTTCTGGCAAGGTTGTAGAGAAAAGGGAACCCTGATGCACTGTTGGTGAGAATGCAGACTGTCGCCTCCATTGTGGAAAACAGTATGGAATTTCCTCAAAAAACTAAAGATGTAACTGACTTTTGCTGCTGGGACTATACTCTTAAGAGCCCTGAAACACCAATTCAAAACAACCTATACACCCCAATGTTTATAGCACCATTATTTACCATAGCCAAATACTGGATACAGCCATATGCCCATCAGTAAGTGAGTGGACCATAAAGCTGTGGGGCATTTTACACAATGACATACTACACAGCAGAAAGAAAAGAACCCCTACCCTTTGTGACAGCATGGGTGGAACTGGAGAGCATTATGCTAAGTGAAATAAGCCAGGCAGTGAAAGACTAATATCATGTGATCTCACCTATATGTGGAACCTAATCAACAAAACAAACAAATGGACAAAATAGAACCAGAGACTTGGAAGTAAAGGACAAATTGACAGTGACCAGAGGGGAGGGGTTTGGGGGTAATGGGGGAAAGAATTGGAAAGGGCAAGCAAAAGAACACAAGTAGAGGACTCGTGGGCACAGCCAATGGGGAGAATTGACTGTGTGAGTGGAGTGGACTGGGTAGAGGTGACCAATGGGGATAAAGACAGGACAAGTGTAACTTAAGAACAATAATTTTTTAAAGAAGTTTTTTATCCAAAAAAGAAAAAAAGAATGAAAGGAAGTGAAGTCAATACTTACTAGATGCTGGAGGATAAAGTATTTTGGAATGTTAAAACCACATGTCTGATGGAAATACAACCACCTTGGAAAACTGCTTGGCTATATCTACTAAGTCCTCATATACACATGTGACCGGAAATGGGAACTTGTGCTCCGCAAGAGGCATGCCCAAAAAAGTGTCATGTTTCACAGTAGCTGAACCATGGAAACAACCCACATGTCCATCAAGAGAAAGAATCAGTAAATTAGGTTATATTCTTCCAATAGAATAATGTTAGTAAGTGGAATGGTCAAACTATAGCTAAACACACCATCATGGATCAACTTCACAAAGATAATGTTTACCACAAGATGACAAGCTCAAAAACAGATATTTTAAAATTTCTCTTATAGAAATTTAAGAAAAGAACTACTTTGTGGGACTTGAAGCTGGGAAAGCAGTTGCCTTTGGGACATGTTGTAACAGGAGGGGCAAGAAAGAGACTTTTGGGAAAGTGGATACTGTTCTCTTTCTTGAAGTAGGTACTGGTTGCATGTGAACGTTCATTTTCCTAAATTTCATCAAGTTGTATATGTAATATATATGCATAATATGTAAATTATACACCAATAAAATATAGTCAAAGCATTACGTGACTACAAAATGACACTACCTTTTTCAAGTCAGTTGCATTCACGTCATCACCCCTAGGGGCAGCACAGCCATGACTATTTTGAGAACAAAGCCCTGAATGTGAATTTTACACCTGAGAAGCTGCAAAAAGAGGGGAAAGCTTGAAGAATGTAAGGAAGGGAGAAGTTTCTCCCAAGTCATCTATGAGTTCTTTTATTTTATTTTATTTTATTTTATTTTATTTTATTTTATTTTATTTTATTTTATTTTATTTTATTTTATTTATTTTTTCTTGTTTATTCTATTACAGATGTCCACATTTTTCCTCCTTTGCCCTCTTCCAACTCTCTGCCTGGCAATTCAAAACCAGATGTACTCTCCCAGGTTATGAACTATTGGAGGGCTCTGACACCAAGTTCACCAATGAGAATCTGTCTTGAGACACCCTTAGGCTGGATAAAAGAGGGCTCAGCTGTGGCAGAAAGGTTTGACAGTCACAGTCTGTCAATGACCAAGTCATAGATCATTATCATGGAGGTGTATCATTATCTTAATTTACAGATGACACAAGGGCAGTTAAGAGTTCTTGAAGTCGCACATCAGTAGATGTCAGACTGATATGAATCACTTGATTCCTGGTTCAGTGCAATTTAGGTGTCAGTTTCCTGTGTACACAAATTGTGGAGTAGGATTAGATCATCTCCAAATCTTCTCTGTGTCTCTCAGGTCCTCTGACTCTTCTGAGTTCCTGTTGAGTGTGAAAGGATCTCAAGGATGTCTCATGATATATAATTTAGCCTTGCCACAATTAAGTAGTGGCTGTCACCACATACACACATGCACACACATACAGCTACATGAGCACACAAGTACACGTGCACATGTATTGCCACGATTCTGATGTAGGTTTTCAGTTGTCATTGCAGAACATTAAGGGTCAAATAAGGAAGCAGTGCAGCACAGAAGAGTACATATTTTAAACTTAAACAAACCTAAAGTTGAATCTTGAATTCCATCCCTTCCTCATGTTTGTTAACCTTAAACAAACAGGCAGCCACGTATTTTCAGAGAGAAAAAAAAAAACATGTTATTCAGAAGCAACAGAGAATTGATCTAATGGCAAACCACATGCACTTTCTGGGAACAAAGGAAAGGTTGCTCTTTAACAGAGAAGAGGAAGTTGGGAGAGCTAATATAAACAGAGTTCTTCCTGCTGGGCTGTGCCAGGAACAAAGGGAAGGAAAGTATCTCCTAGAGGCCCTCCCAACTGCAATGTAAATGAGGTTTCTATTTGTTAATTTTTATGCTGTGCAAACTTGAGAGTTACCTGTTTCAGAATCTCAGCTTCCTAGTCTGTGAAGAGTGAAAATTGAAGCTGACTTACCTATGGACATTGAGTCAATGACAGGCTCTCTGTGTGATGTTGAGAATTCCTTTAAACCAACTGTGCCTCAATCATTCATCTATGAAGTGGAAATAACAGCACCTATCTCAAAAGATTACCGTGAGAATGAAGTTAGGTAGCAAATGGAAAGTGCTGGGGACACTGGTTTGTACTTTTAAAGAAAAATCACAGGCCCCAAATGGCATCACCCATGCTAAAAGCCCATGCTACCAAAACCAGAATCAATGCCTGTTCTAACCGTAGTTTCAACCCCTCAGAAACATAATCTTAGACAGCCATCTGTAATCTTCTAATCAAACAGCAGTAGAGTAATCTGTCACGTGGGTTTTCTCCATTCTTCTTAGAAAGAAGAGGCAATCTGCATGACAAAAATCCTTTTTGAGAGTCACAGCCAAGATGGAGGCAGAGATAAAAATGCTTCGCTTCCTCATACAATCGAAAGAAGGATAACAACCAATCTAAAAACAATAAACAACTAGAAGTGCCAGAAAATCAAACTACATGGAACTCCAATAGCCAAGGAGTTAAAGAAACATTCACCCAGTCTGGTAGGAGATGAAAAGCAGAGTAGAAAGGATTCGGGAAGGATTCAGTAGACAGGAAGGTGATGGAACTTCACAGTTGAGGTGGAGCTAGCTGAGAAGATTCCAGGCTTACACAGGCAAAGCAGGGATGGCTGAAAGGGAATCTAAAGATTCAAACCTATCTGTAAACTACTGCAGGGTTTGCCACAGTGGGAGAAACTCCAAGTCTCACACTAGTGAGTTCATTGGAAAGTGGGGCTAGAGTGGAGCAAGTGAGTGGCATTCTTTCCTCTCTGATCCCTCTCCCACAGACAGTGCCACAATGCAGCAAAGAGAGTTGCCTACCCCAGGTGAATACCTAAGACCCCATGCCCTTACAACATAACAGGTGCACTGAAACAAAGAAATATGGCCCAAATGAAAGAACAGATCAAAACTCCAGAAAAAGATCTAGGTGATGAGGAGATAGCCAGCCTATCTGATGCAGGGTTCAAAACACTGGTAGTCAGGATGCCCACAGAACTGATTGAGCTCAGTCATAAAATGAAGGAACAAATGAAGGCTACCCAAAGTGAAATAGAGCAAAATATACAGGGAACCAACACTGAAGGGAAGGAAACTGGGACTCAAATCAACGATTTGGAACAAAAGGAAGAAATAAACATGCAGCCAGAACAGAATGAAGAAACAAGAATTCAAAAAAAGGAGAGCCTTAGGAAACTCTGGGACAACTTAAATGCTCTAACATCAGAATCATAGGGATGCCAGAAGAAAAGAAACAAGAGCTAGAAGTTGAAAACTTATTTGAACAAATAATGAAGGAGAACTTCCCCAATCTGGTGAAGGAAATAGACTTCCAGGAAGTTCAGGAAGTTCAGAGAGTCCCAAAGATGTTGGCCTTAAAGAGGAACACAACAAGGCATATCATCATTAAATTACTCAAGACTAAAGATAAAGAGAGAATCTGAAAATCAGCAAGAGAAAGGGAGGCAGTTACCTATAAGGAAGTATCTATAAGATTATCAGCTGATTTCTCCAAAGAAAACTTGCAGTCAAGAAGGGGCTGGAAAGAAGTACTCAAAGTCATGAAAGGCAAGAACCTACATCCAAGAATACTCTATCCAGCAAAGCTATCATTTAGAATGGAAGGGCAGATAAGGTGCTTCCCAGATAAGGTCAAGTTCAAGGAATTCATCATCACCAAGCCCTTATTATGTGAAATGTTAAAGGGACTTATCTAAGAAATAGAAAAAGATAAAAAATTGTGAACAGTAAAATGACAACAAACTCACAACTATCAGCAATTGAACCTAAAAAAACTAAAACTAAAACTAAGCGAACAACTAGAACAGGAACAGAATCAGAAAAATGGACACCATGTAGAGGGTTATCAGTGGGGAGGGGAAGGAGGAGAATGGGGAAAGGTACAGGAAATAAGAAGAATAATTGGTAGGCATAAAATACACGGGGATAGGTTAAGAATGGTGAAGGAAGCAGAGGACTCAAAGAACTTATATATACAACCCATGGACATGAACTAAGGGGGGGGATGCTGGAGGGTTGGAGGGTGCAGGGTGGAGGGGGATAAGGGGAAAAATAAGAAAACTGTAATAGCATAATCAATAAAATATACTTAAAAAAAACCCTTTCCCTAACTTCTCCCAAAGAAAAGAAGTCAGGAGCCCTAAAATAATCATTACATTTGTGAACAAAAAAGGGGTCACATACTAAATCCACAAGGTCAGGGAGTCCTACACGGCAGCCTTACAAACTCAGAGACAGAAGTAACCACATGGGATGGTCTGAAATTAAAACCTTCTAACTAAAAGAGAGTTATGGAGGGTAGTTATGCCCTAGGCTAGCATCTTCCTTGACAAAGGTCAATCTTTACCTTAACTAAGCCCATCTATTGTCTCCTAGCATCTAAGATAACATATCTTTGGAATGTCAGGGTAATTTCTTTCTTTCCAGACCTCTCACTGCACCTGAGCAGAGACCACAAAACCCCTCATTGTTATTGTTATTGTGTTGATTGTTAACTGTTAACTATCCTATATCTGTTACTGTTGGTAGTTAACTAGTTATTAACAAGAAAAAGAGAGCAAAGGGAATTAGACATTGAGCTTAATAAATTGGGAATCATAAGCCTGTTTTCTTTACCAGGAAGCTACAACTTCACACTCCATGGGATCATAGCATTGCTCCACTTAAGGGTATTAACACTCCTCCCTTCCCCACTCTGGTACCAGATTGTTGGTGAGGGAGTGCAGGGGGAGTACCATAGAGGTCTGTCAATCCAACTAAGGGGTATGGGCCCATCCAAAGCCTGCAAAAACTTGGGAAGTTGATTGGTCATTTTGAGAAATTGATCATTTTGAGGTTGGTCCATCTCAAACCCAAGCTAATATAATCCCAGGGGCACAAAATCAATTCTCTCTCTCTCTCTCTCTCTCTCTCTCTCTCTCTCTCTCTCTCTCTCTCTCTCTCTCTCTCTCTCTTCCCCCACACACACTTGCCTCATGCACTCAGCATCCTCTCTCCATAGCCATGTGGCCTTAGTAGCTCCATGGCTGATGGCTGCACAGACTCCAAATGCAGAGTCCATGTGAGAGCCTAAATACCTCAGCACAGCAATTAACTTCAGACAGGAACACAAGCTAAAGTAGCTAGATGCTGGACTGAAATGAGCTCTTATGTAGCACAGGATCTCTGGATATTGACTCTATTTCTGGCCCTGGTTTTCCATGGCAGGATGGAGGGAGATTAGAAATTGGAATACCCAGGGGCAGCTTCAATTTCATCATGAATAAATTTTGCCGCACCACAATTTCCTATGCATGGGTCCTTGGAACGTTTTCCTTGTAATCCCATGAAAAAGCCTAATTTCCACCAACATATCCACAAATATAAAATAAGTATATGTCCATTTGTATCACTTTCTATATGATTTCACAGATTTTCTTGTTTTTCTTTCTCCTGCCTCCATAATCTGTCATCAATAAATATCATGTAATCCCCATAAGCTTCCTCCTTTTATTGTATTGTGTAAGATAAAGTAAAAAATAAATAAAAATAAAATAAAATGAGGTTTAAAACTGACATTCTCTGAAGCATTTTCTCAATCCATTGATATTTTGCTTCCTGGAAATTATCATCAGTTTGGCTAAACTAAACTCTTGGACTAGAGTCTTCCTAAAATGTCAATGAAGTAGGTGGAAGCAGAGCTCACTTCCCCCTGAGCACAGGTGGAACATCTAGTTGATCTTCTGAAGAACAGAGTAAACAGCCAACAGAATCCCAGCTTATATAAAATTTAGAGGCCAAAATTGTAGAGGACATTGAAAAACTGATGGTGAGATTGCATTGGGATGGTAAGATCCCTAGCACCAACACAGGACCAAGGATGCTGCAGCCCCTGGCACAGCAACTGACATGGGATCCTTGGATGAGAGCCAAATCAACAGCTTCCTCCCCTACCAAACAGAGAACATAGCAGCACCATGATGGACATGAATGCTTGGTGAAGTGGCTGGGAGAAATAGACAAAGTGGGAGATGCACAGAGGAGGTGTTCACCCTCTGGGGCTGTGAATGCCAGCTAGGTCATTCATTACAAGAGAAATTAGGGAGCAGAGTGACACATGGAGAAGGGTGAAGAGTTGGGCTGTGATGGACCCTGTCCTGGATAATCTCCAGTCTAGTTAGAAAGTTGGGTTATGTGAAAAGTCGAGTGCTTTTTAAGAACAGCGGGCTTAAGCAAGAGGATTTTATTCAAGAAAAAAGCTCTTGTACAGCGGTTTAAGGAACTCTCATGCAGCAGCTGACACCTTGGTGCTGCTGCTGCCATGCCCCAGCCACACCCCCACCCACGGCCCCCCCACCAGATCCCACCCTTGCTGCTGCTGCAGCGTGGCTGGCTCCCTAAGAGGAGGGAGGAGGTACCCTGCAGAGGAGGGCAGCAGGGCTCAGAGAGTTAGAAGTCTCCAGAAAGACTTAACTCAGTGGGGGAACTAAACTACTCTGAAGAGACTTTGAGAGTGCCCAGCACCTACAAGAACAAAGAGGGAGAAGAGGGTGTGTGAGTTTCCCCTAATTAGTGTACCTCACAGAAGGCACAACTGGTGAATTAAAGGCACTGGCCTGGTACAGATGCACACTGGGGGAGCAACAGTGCATGGAGGACCTGGGCTGGAGACTGGGAAACTGTGAACATTGTGGCAGAGAACTGGCCCTGATCCTCATGAAACTATAGGAAGGGAGAAAAACAAAGCCCAAACCCCTCAGCCTGCAGCATCCAGAAAGATCAGCAGAACTTGCTTGGTGCTTGGCAGGTTTAAAGCCAGCAGGAGCCTTTTTTTTTCTCAAGTGAGACAATAAAACCTAGAGCTGTGAAAGGTCCAGAGACAGACCCAAAGAGGGAACACAAGGCTCACTCCAACAACTGAGAAACTGAGACAAATTTCACTTTGCTATTCTAGAGAACATGTATGTTATAGTTTATTTGTGTTATTGTTATTTTTTCATAATTTTTATTTTTTCTATTATTAGTGTTTTTTATTTCTCTACTTTCTGTTCAGTTTTCTTCATTTTGTTTGTTTGATGGCATTGTTTGACTGCTTTTCCTTGTTCTATCTTTCATAGTGTATTTTAGTTTTCCTTCTTTCATTTCACTTGTGTTCCAATAGCACACTAGGTTGTGTACTTCCTATTCTTGTTATTCAGATCATATAGTTCTTGTCATATTATTGTTCCAGTATTATTGTAAATAATTGTTGTTCCATATAACTGTAAATACTACACAGCATGCCTTCAGGATCTTAGCCCATTTGACTACCTTCAGGAGCTTTATCAGTGTTCTGCTTAACAATGTAGTCTTGCACACTATGCCTATTTTCTATCCTTTACTCTCACTATATCTCATAATCTCACCTCCCACAGCTCTCTGTTTTCTGGATTCAGCTCATAAGCCTTTTCCCCTCTAACAAGAGTCTTATCTCTTTTCCACCTTTTATAAAAAGTGGCAAGTGAGGTGAATATCATAGTTAACACTATACTTATCCAAGGATCTCCTATCTCTTCTCTACTTGTTGGTACTTCAAATCCCATAGAACACTATCCTGATATCTTAATCCATTTTGCCTTCCCCCTACAACTGATCACATAAAAGAGTAGGTGGGAGCTGTGAAAACCAACATAACTGCTGGAAGAGAGAACTCACCAATAGAAGAACCACCAACAGATAATTAAGGAAGATGGTGGAGCAGTGAGTGGTGGTCACACAAACCTCTTCCCAGGACCAATCTGGAATTAAAACTAAACTGTGGAGAAATCCAGAACAAACAACTGAACAATAATGAGAGGGAAGCTTCATACCATGGACAGACAGAAGAATCAGCTTCGACACAACCTCTCTGCACCTGCACAACAACAAACAAGACATGGTAGGCAGAGTGATGCTCAATTAACAAGCAGAAGGAAAAGAAGTCCACCAAAGAAAGACCCAACAACAATAAAAATCCAAAGACATACAGAGAGCCAACATAAATGGCATCCCAATAGCAAGTTCAGGAGATGAAGGAGACTGAACCACTGAATCACACAGGTCTTCTACCATAGAGGTTCACACCAGAAACTCAGGGAGCCAGAACAGATCAATTTAAGAAGCAGAGGCTAACAAGAAGAGGCTCACAAACAATGGGAAGATGAAGAAACAAACCCCAAATGAAGGGAAAGGAGGAAGCCTCAGAAAGAATTCTAAATGAAATAGAGGCAAGTCAACTAACAGAAATGGAGTTCAAAGCAATGGTTATAACGAAGCTCAATGAGCTCACAGAGAATTACCAAAAACTACAGGGAAACTGTAATGAAGTCATTGCAAACTAGATCAACATGAAAAACGAAATAGAAACTATCAACAAGGGCCAAGAAGAAATGAAAAATACACTTTCTGAATTGGAGAACACAGTAGAAGGAATCAGAAGCAGGCTAGATGAAGCACAGGATCGAATCAGCAAGCTGGAGGACAAGGTAAAAAAATCACAGAAAGTGCAAGAAAAAGAAAACAGACTCAGAGAGAATGAAGTGTTACGGGGAGAGGATAATGAAGATGGCAGCGAGGTAGGTGGGAGCAGAACCCAGTTCTCCCTGTGCCCAGCTGGAACACCTAGCTGATCTTCTCAGGAACAGAGTGATCAGCCAACGGAATCCCAGCTTATATGAAGTTTGGAGGCCAAAAATAGCAGAGGACATTTTAAAACAGATGGTGAGGAGATTCTGCTGGGGTGATAAGGTCCCTGGGATCTGCACAGGAACCAAGGCTGCTACAGGCCCTGGCCTGGTACCTGTCACAGGATACAGGGAGGAGAGTTAGATCACCAGCTCCCTCCCCTACTAGAGCAGGGAGGGCAGCCCAGCACCAGGAGGGACCTGGATAACGGAAGTCCCTAGGGGAGACAGAGATGAAGTGGGAGAGACACAAAGGCAGAATGCATCCACTGGGACTGCGGACACTGGCACTAGAGAAATTGAGGTGCCAGGGGACACCTGGAGAAGGGACAAGATGGGCCATGTCTGACCCTGATTTGGATAGCCTCTGGACTGGTTGGAAAGTTGGGCTGTGTGAAAAGCCGTGTGCTTGTTAAGAATGGCAGGCAGCTGCTTTGTAAGGAAGTCTCCAGCAGGGGCTGACTCACCCTGAGGGTGATTTTAGCTGCAAGCCCTCAGAGACTGAGTGGCTGAGCAGAATTGTGCATCAAGCTTGTCTCAGGCTCCGTGCCCGAGACTGACTCATGCTGTGAGCAGCTGAGTGGCTGATTTGACTCTGGCAGCTCACAGAGGGCCTGGACCAGAGGCCAGGAAACTGTGAATATTGTGACCGAGACCTGGTCCCCATTCTCTCAAAACCATAGGAAGGGAGAAAAGCAAAGCCCAGACACCCTCTTTCTGTGGCATCTAGGAAGAACAGCAAAACTTGCTGAACAGGTTTAAAGTTAGCAGGAGGCTTATTATTATTTTTTTCTTTTTGGATCCTCTCTCTTTTATTTTCCAGAGACTCAGAAAGAATGAACAGGTGGTAAGGGAGCTGCAAGACAACATGAACACAATAATTTCTGTATAATAAGGACACCAGAAGGAGAAGAAGAGCAAGGGATAGAAAACCTGTTTGAAAAAGTAATGATGGAAAACTTCCTTAATTTGATGAGAGAAAAAGTCACACAAATCCAGGAAACACAGAGAGTCCCAATCAAGAGGAACGCAAAGAGGCCCACATCAAGACACATCATAATTAAAATGGCAAAATTCCAAGACAAAAAGAGAATCTTAAAGGAGCAAGGGAGAAACAGGAAGTAACATAAAAGGGAGCCCCGATAAGGCAGCAGCTGACTTCTCAGTGGAAATGCTCCAAGCCAGAAGGGAATGGCCAGAAATATTCCAAGTAATGAAAATCAAAGGCCTGCAACCAAGATTACTCTACCCAGCAAGGCTCTCAATTAAAAATGGAAGGCCAAATAAGGAGCTTCCCAGACAAAAGAAGCCTCAAAGAACATACCACTTCCAAACCAGCTCTGCAAGAGATGCTAAAGGGACTGCTTTATAAAATAGAAGGAAAAGAGTGAGAAAGAGAGGAACACAGGTACAAAAAAATTGCAATGAATGAGAATCTATCAATAATAACCTGAAAGATAAATGGATTAAATACTCCAATCAAAAGACATAGAATAGCTTAATGGATAAGAAAGGATGACCCACACATATGCTGCCTACAAGAGACCCACCTCAGAACAAAAGACCTACACAGACTGGCACTGAAGGGATGAAAACAAATATTCCAAGCAAACAGACAGGAAAAAACATCGGGGTAGCAATACTCATATCAGAAAAATGAGACTTAAAAAAAAAAGGGCCATAAAAAGAGACACAGAAGGCCACTTCATAATACTCAAGGGAAGAATCCATCAAGAACACATAAACATTATAAATATATATCCACCCAGCATAAGAGCACACAAATACATAAAGAAAATCTTGGAGGACTTCAAGAAAGATATTGACAGCAAGACAATTAAGATAGGGGATTTCAACACCCCACTGTCAAAAATGGATAAATCTTCCAAACAAATTATCAACAAAGATACTGTGGCATTGAACAATTAGATCAAATGAGAACAATTAGATCAAATGAACTTATATATGTGTATGTGTGTGTGTGTGTGCATACGTGTGTGTGTGTGTGTGTATAAAGTCTTTCATCCCAAAGAAGGA
>VMDR010031098.1:0-12149 GCA_007922815.1 Macrotus californicus | reverse complement strand
GCCACAAAACAGCATGATGTAACACCGCAAACTCTTGACTCAAAAGTACGTAAAGGCAGACATGCCTGTCTTCCACACATGAAGGAGGGATCTGGTCTAACGCTCACTCTCATTTGCTTCTGGTAGAAAAAACCATTTTTGGCAAAGAAAAACCTGTTGAGGCTTAGTCACTTTTTGTTTTCAAGAGCTTAATCTTTTCTAGGGTAAGTCAGGTGAATGAGACTGTTCATTACAACATACTAAAGAAAACGAATAAATACAAATTAGATAAATTACATATAATTTAAACATTAAATACTTCTACTAAAACAACATATAATTTACGAGCTATTATCTCCCCTGCTGTATACAGGCTGCTTTCCTTCAAAGATTACAAAGTAACGCAACCTGCACAGAACAAAACAACAACAAACAACGGTTTGGTTTTCCATCCAGAGCACTGGTGTGTGAATACATATATGTGTATATGTAAACAACGCACATACTTATACAAGAGAGGTTTTTTTTAATGTTTAAGGCTTCTCTGCCCTAAAAAGTTCAACAGTGAAGGTCACAGCCTGTCAAGCTTTGGAACTCCGTAAAAAGCCAGTAAGGCCAAAACAGTGTTTTCAAATTGGATGGCTTAGCAACCAAGATATAAAACAAAGAAAAGGAACCAGAGATTTAAAAGCTAAACCGATCAGCCACTAAGGATCAAACAATAAACAAAGAAGACGGTGACCAGGGAAAGTGAGGAAGGGGCGGCCACACTGACAAACTTCACTCCAGATGCAGAGCTAGCGTGTGGGGTGCAACATCTCACACACACGCACACACACCCTCCCTGCCACCACACACAATAACAGACAGAGTTCTCTTTTAAGGGACGGCTGATATTTTGCTTCGTTTCATGTAACTGTCAATTTTATAATGCTTGGTGAAGTATAAAAATAAATAGAGCCAAAAAGAATTTGAGAAAGGTAGATTTTGAAGGCAGGTTTTAAAATGGTAGAAGTTCATGACAAAAGTTGCTGCAATTCCAGATGCTCCAATACTGAGTAGAACCTTGAAGGCTCTTACAACTGGCATATCTTTCATGGAGATCTCGAGATGAAACCTCTACTTGGGGACAGTCATTTCTAAGGAACCAGGAAGTCATGGTCACCTGGTCTAGGACCACAGCCTTTCTGTTCAACACAAGGCAAGAACTGCTAGAACTTAGATTCTAAAATTTGGGGGGCAGGCTTTTAAGATTTCAACATTTAAAAACTATCTTACTAATGGTTGCTTTTTAAAAATATTCTTATGCAAAAGAATTGGTGCAAAAGTATAGCTTAAAGATTGCCGAAATTGTTAGGAATTTGTAAACTGGATTTACCTACACCAGAGTAAAGCAAGGAGGGACTGCCCAAATGCCCTTTGATTGAGACGGTTCACCAGTGAAGGTGTATTAATCGTGTGCAGTGAACTCACAGTTTTAATTAACAGTCTGCATCAATGCTTACTTATTAACGATGCTGCCTGTGGGAATTTATCACAGACAAGATAGAATTACAGATTTCTGCAAGAAAACAAAGTGTCAGACTTTTCTGTTTGCAGTCACTTCAATGGCCTTAAGTGCCCCTGGCAATATCCTTGTCTGTCAGTCAGCATGTTCGAGTATGTGATACGCGCAGGTAAAACAATTTAAAGAATATATGTGATTTTCCCAGTGCAATAACAGAAAGACCATCAACGGGCTAAAGTAGTGATCAGACTGGCACACATTTCAAAGAAATCCATGGTGTGACTGCCCAGGCGAGGCGTGACTGACGACAATGTATTTCCAGTCAAGGAGCCGGTGAGGGAGCCGGAGAGTGAATGGCTCTCAGGAGTTACAGAATCAAAACTTGATCTTGGTCTGTGTAAGCCAGCAGCAGAGCAGGAACGCTGAGGTGTTGAGGAACCAGATCTCTGTTCCACCACCTCATCTGAAATGGACCAAAGAAGAGCAAGTTATCAGAAAGGTAAATTTGCCTAAGCCCTCCCTATGTAAATGCTACATTCACAGTACTAAGTACCTCTAGCAAAGGTGACTTAGCAATAAACGTCAACATGTGATTCAGCATTAACCTTGAAATCAAACTGATATCCTTGCATATGAAGAATGTCCATCCTTGAAGGCTTATTTTCTTGCAGTGTATCAACAAAATAAAAGTTAACATCACCCAGTGATTCTGAACCTTTGGTGCACATTGAAATTACCTGGGGGGCCAAGGGGAGGGAAATCTTTTTTAAAAATGTAGATTCCCACTTTCCCATCACAGAGATTCTTTTTTTTTTCTTTAAGATTTTATTTATTCATTTTTAGAGAAAGGGAAGAGAAGGAGAGAGAGGGAGAGAAATATCATGGGTGGTTGCCTCTCGTGTGCCCTGTACTGGGGACCTGGCCCGCAACCCAGGCATGTGCCCTGACTGGGAATTGAACTGGCAACCTTTTGGTTCACAGCCCATGCTCAATCCACTGAGCCACACCAGCCAGGGCTGTCACAGAGATTCTGACTTAGGTCTGGGGGCAGTTCCCGCGAACCTGCATTTCAATAGGAACTCTGGGTAATTTTGATGAAGGTGGTCTGGCACCATATAAACACTGCTATAGATAATGTTAGTTCAAGAATAAAATTTAGCCCTTGGCCAGGTGGTTCAGTTGGTTGGAGCATCATCCTGTACACCAAAAGGCTGTAGGTTCAATTCCCAGTCAGGGCACATACCCGGGTTGCAGGTTTGATCCCCAGTCAGGGTGCATACGGGAGGCAACCGATCAATGTTTCTCTCTCACACGAATGTCCATCTTTCTTTCTCTCTCTCTCTCTCTCTCTCTCTCTCTCTCTCTCTCCCCCCCGCCCCGCTACCCCCACCCTTCTCTCACTTCTTCCCTCCCTCCCTTCCTCTCTCTCTAACACTCAGTAACATGTCCTTGGGTGAGGATTAAAAAAAAAGAAATTGAAAGAATTTAAAAGCTCTGTTTAAATCAACATCCCTGTGTCTGAACTCCATTCTTCTTGTGTTCCATTCAGCACCTGACCTTCTATTTTCATCCTACTTTGGCCTGTGAACAAAGGGAGCACCTCTGGTTCACCCAGGTTGAGTCTGGGCACACGCTGGATATCTGGGCAGGACCAGGACCTCCTTGCCTGCCTCCTCGGCTGCAGGACAGCCATGGGCACCAGACTCTAACCTAAGTCCCAAGCAGGATGAGAGAAGCTGATGAAGGCATAGGTTAGATATTACATTGCTAACAGCAAGCAATAAAATATGAATGAGGAAATGTGACAAAGAACCTGACAACATCAGCCAATTTTAGATAAAAATTGCTCCCAGTGTTTGCTCCGCAGCTAGCACTTCAAATGACTTTTTTAAGGCAAGGAAGCACTTCTTTTGGAGAGACGCTGGATTAGAGATATTCCATGTGTCTTTGATCCTTTTCATTTCACTCACGTTTTTGACTGAATCCTAGATTACTTAAAAACCAGTATAAAAGACCTACCCACCATGCCTTTGAGATGATTTTAACATCTTGTCAACTACTGCCAAGTTTCATCTTCTCAGAGTTTATGCCTGCACAGCTTCCTTACCATCAATGCTTTTAAAGTCCAAGAGATAGCTTCTGTTGTCAACCAGGTAAAGCTGTAAGCTCATTTTCACATAATTGCCAGTCACTGGATTTTTTCTCCGTACACGAAGATGGTATGCATTCACTACCTAAAATGACAAATCTTCATTAAGGGAAATTGTTAAAAATAACAAACTATAAAATATCTCCCTATTATTATTCAAAGACCATCAAAACAAACTGTTGATAGAGATGGAACAGAGAAGAAATTCCTGAATGATTCTTTTTTCATATTACATAGTAATAGTGGTTTTTTTATCCTCATGTGAGGACACTTTTTCATTACTTTCAGAGAGGGGAAGGGAGAAACAGAAACATCGATGCAGGAGAGAAGCATCGATTGGCTGCCTCATGTACGTGCCCAGACCAGGGATCAAACTTACAACCTAGGCATGTGCCCTGACCAGGAACTGAACCCACAACCTTTCAGTTATAAGATGCTGCTGCAACAGAACAACACTGGCAAGGGTGCAATTTAGTCTTTTTAATCCCTCCTAACAATACTGTTTGTGTACAGCAGTTAAAATTAAAGGGAACTCAGAGATTATATAGAGTCTAGCCTTTATTCTAGATATGCTTCATTCCAAAACATAAATAGTAATTTTGGTTGCACAGATTCACCTTGAGTAATTTTACCAATAAATGCAGAGTAGAAGAAATAAAGGGTAACTAACATGTTACAGGCACTGCAGCAGGCACTGTAACGGGGACTGTCATAAAATTCAAGTATCACAAGAAATACTACGAGAAAGATATTATCTGCCTTTTGAAGATACGAAAACTGTAGCTCAGATAAAGAAGATTCTGGGTTTGCAAAACCATCTGTCAAGTTAGCTACAAAAACTTTTCAGTAAGGAATTTTGAAGACATTAACATCTTTTTAACTAAATAATAACTGCTTCAGAAAAGAGATCTGAGTTTTAAATGGGTTTAAGCAAGCCCTGGCTAGGTGGCTCAGCTGGTAGAGCTTCACGCCGATACACCAAGGTTTCAGGTTTGATCTCCGATCTGGGCACATACAAGAATCAACCAATGAATACATAAATCAGTGGAACATCAAATCAATCATTATGTATCTCTCTCTCTCTCCCCCCTCCAAAAATCAATAAAGTAAATAAATAAATGGGTTTAAGGAAATATTGTATTTATACATTTCATGTACAAAACAATGAAATGAAAATGACTGATTTACTCAAACATGCCAAGTGAGTATGTGCATGGTATATTTGAATGTTTTTCTTCTACCTCTAAAAGTGCATTCACAGTCCTCAAGAAAGGAACGAGAGTCCAAGGGGATACTGAAATGCAAAAAGCGCTCCCCCACCACAGATAAATACGATTGAAATGAATCTGAGCACTTATTTTTTTAAAAGTGGAATGTGGGTTGAGGTTAAGAAAAATACACCATTCTTAAGGATTGAAAGCACCAGCCAAATAAGAGAGGCTTTTCTCAACTTAGAGAAAAGTGTCTGTTGACTGGACAAATGCACACTGATGGTGTGATCTGTATTGACCTCTAGCTGCAACTACCACTGCAAAGAGGAGAACACTGCTTAAAACGAGAACGGGAAAAGTAAAAACGCACTGTCTTTAAGGACGCTCGACTTTTTATTGCTATAATGAATGCGGAGACAGGTGGACTCTTTTTCTCAGGTTGGCTACTTTTTGCGTCTTTGGCAAAAATGCTGTTTTGTAATTTAAAAATGTGCAGGTCCCCAACATCGACACTGTTCTTTCTTGCACAAGTTTGTTAGTTTTGTTTTGAATGCAAATGGTACATTATTGCAAAGAATGGCGTTCACAGCCAGGATCATCAAGACCACTAAATTTGTATCTAAATCAAAAACAACTTTTAGAACTCAGTACTCAGCCCCTCAGAGTGGCTTATAGTACAAAAAAAATGGCTTCCACAAATGATCTTAATATATAATTTCCTACCTTCCACTCAAAATCCAGCTGCTTCATAGCTCGGTAAACCTCAGCCATAATGTCATATGGTTTGCTTTGACTTCGAATTCCAAGATGCCATTTGGCTTTCTTTACAGCTAAAGATTTGGGCTTCGTGGTATTCAGTGCATCCAATGGACACCTTGCTTTAGGGCTGTCTGCTACGAGAGGCGGCATTCGTTCTGGATGAGGTTTCAGGCCTGGGGGAACAGGCAGGGCACTATCATCCATGAAGGAACCGGTGGGGGGACTAGAGGCGAGGTAGAACTCACTGGCTTGGTTCATTATTCTCCGATTGTCAATGATAAGATGGTAAGCCACTGCAAGCTGGTCTTGAGGGTCACCACTATATAAACTGTTCATTACTTCTGATTCTGTACATTCAAACTTTTCGCACACTTCTTTCACAGCCTCATCATCAATGACGTTAGCGTCATAGGAGGGGTCTTCAGGAAACAAGTAACTGGGCAAATCTTGTTTAAACCATTCATGCTCTCTAGGAAAAATATCACAACACACTGTCGTAAGAACATGCTTTGGCAAGTCCCAAATAATTTAGACATGGAGCAATGCAACACAACACAATGAGAAAGACCCGCTCTCTAGTCACTTATGAGTTATGCGACCCTGGTTAGCTAGCCCTCATCCAGGAACGACTGTGGTTATTCAGACGTGAGTACTTGGCTGACATTTTCTCGAAAATAAACAAGATGAGACTGTCACTGTGAAGGAGACAACTGGAAGTATTTGATGCCAATGATAAAATCCAAGTTTTCAAGCAAAATTTTAGAATTTTGTGTAATTTGTGTCTGTCTCCATAAGCTGAAAAACTGCCCAGTATTTAAAGACTTCTCTATTAACTCTGTAGTGATAACAATGAATATGATTTTTGATGTTGCACAATAAAATGCATCACCATTTGGAAAATCCCTATAACTCAGGATTTTCCCAATGACCAATGCATGACGTTACAGAATTATACATGGACACAGATGCTCTCAAAATGCAAAATAGACCAGCAGGTTTCAATATAATAAAGTACAATAGTTAATTAACATGTTTTCTGATTTGATGATGCAACTAACGTGTTAAGCTTTGGTTTTATACTAAAATGCCTACAATTACCTGAAAGTTATTAAAATGTTCTCTTTCCCAACCCTTAAACGAGCGAGGTCAGATTAAGTTCATAGACTTCAACTAATACAGCACACTGCAGCAGGCTGAGTGAAGGAGTAGATGCAGGAACCCAGCTGCTGTCTTTGATTAAGGGGAACATTAAGAGGATTTTAAAAGTGTAAATGATGTCATTGTCATCATCATTATTTTTGTTTTTGGAAATAAGGTTATTTTTCATAAAAGATATTAGGTTAACATGTATGGGCTTATTATTTTTAGGTAAATTAGGTAATTTTTAAATTTCTCACGGTAAATATTGGTAGATATACCTACATTAAAAAGAAAAAACCAGCAACTCTTTGGAGATCTCAACTTTGAGAGGGTGAAGGGGTGCTAAACCAACAAGTCTGGCAGTCTCCCAAATCTTACTCTCTCACACTCTGGGCCGTTGTACGTGATGTCACTATTGCCACCCTGGGATATCCCATCCCCTTTCACCTAACATGCACTATTCCTTCAAGATCGCGTAAGCATTCCTGCGTGGGGCAGTGGGGTACTCCCTACGCTTAAGTTCAGATCAGTATGTATTTCCACTGGCTACCTTCTATTGACTGATTAATTCATTTATGCATATTTACTAAGGACATTCAATGGCAAACAGACACCCTCCGTCACCTTGTAGAGAATATATTCTAGCCAGACGAAGATTAAACAAATGCTCCAAAAACAAGCACAGCGTTTCAAATATACAAACATAAAAACCATACGATAAAGCTTCTGAGTGGAAAATACAGGGTAAAGTGAGAGAATATAATTCAGAATGGGAGGCAACTGATTAGGAAAGCCACTCTGAGTAATATTTAAGCTGATATCAGAATGATTACAAGTCACCTAAGCAGAGAATTGAGCAAAAGTAACAATATTTACAAAGAGTCGGAGACAAGAGTTTGCCAAGTTCAAGGAACGGAGCACAAACCACTGTGGTGAAGGAACAATGTGTTCTGGCTGGGGTGGCAAAAGGTATCAGACAGTTCTGACAGCGGCAGGCTATAGAGAAGGTTTGGGGGTTCGGACCTGTGATTGATGGCAAGGCTGACGGATGTTAAAGAGAAAGGGGTGACAGGTGTAATTCGCATCTCTAAGTGTTATTCTGCTTGCGCTACAGAACCCAGTGGAGAAGACAAAACACAGCAATGATGGCAGCCACGCTTCACGTGCAGCAGCCCCAGGGAGAAGGGCGGGGTGCCGGCTCCCACGGCACTCAGGGATGAAACTTCTGCAGCTCCTAGCAGATCTTCCTCTAGGGACACACTTTTTTATATGTGTCAATTCTTCTCAATCTTCCCCTGAGCTCGGAACTCCTTGAAGTAGGGACCAAGTCTTATTTAACTACACTCCAGGACCCAAAAGAGAGCAAATGCTCAAAAATGCAGAATAAAGAAATGATGACACATGAAGCATAAGGACAAAAGTGAATTCATTAATGTAGTCATTTGCTAGATCATGATAACAATAAGCATCTAATAATAGTTAAGTAATAAAAGTGACTGACAGGATTAACTTTTTCGAAAGAAATAACAGAAGACAAAAATCACATCAGCATGTCTAGCTCAGGCATCAGTTTCGTGGTCCGGACAGAAGGCTAACAGGCGCTACCCATTAAGAGTCAGTACAACCAAACACGTCAAGCATCCAGCAAAACATCGGGTATGTAACAGCTACTCAATGATTGGCAGTTCTTTCCCTATGAGCTGTATCTTACTGAATCAAAAATTCCCAAACATTAAAAACCAAGTTCAGACAAATAAAAAATTATGAAAGCTACTAATTCAAGTTACTACATTAAATTCAGAAATGAATGCCACTCCTATACCACCTACATCCGAATACACTTTTAGCTACATTTTTCTTCTAAAGCGTTACATATACAAACATGTTTTAAAATAACAGAATCAATACTTTACTCTTCTAAATGTGCTGATACAAACAGATACAAGTACATATCAGCATATCTAATTTCCTTTCTAAAGAAAAGCCAGTTAAATGAACTGTATATTCTAAAGAATTGTGAACACAAAAGGCTCCCTCCACCCCCCCACCCCCACTAAATTCATTTCCATAACTAAATCTGGTGCTAATCTACAATTTTCCATGTTTATGCACGGGGCCTGGAACACTGAAGAAAGGCCGGGGGAAGAAAACAGCACAGGAATATAAAAGGCATCAGCCCTTGCTTTCAGTCACGTAAACAACTGCCTCAGCCGTCATTTAAATATCCCAAGAGTCCCAGGTCTTTAAACGGTCATTCTGGCTTATGAAGAGAAAGAGGATTCTGGAAAGATGTGCAGAGAGTGTGTTTGTAAGCAAATACCTGATAAGGTGTTAGGTAAGGACGATAAAAGCTCGAAGGAACATGGCATGAGAAGCAGAAGTAGAAGGCAATGAGTCATCCTGGCTCGCGTGCACCATATAAAGTCCTATTCACGGCCGCACCAGCAACTGCACTCTCCAAGGTTTCTCACAGAACAAGAAATCCTTCGCAGCAAGCCCACTAGCAGCTATTTTTGGATTCAAAATCTTAGCAAGACTTTTATTCTTTATTTCATCGGCCATGTGTAAAATACATAAATCTCACATGGTTTTTCTACTTGAAGTTTATTCAAATACTTTCTGAGCATATACTGTTTCCTAGGCCTTCTGGCAGTGCAAATGCAAAGTTGAGGAAGACTCTCTCTACCCTTGTTTAGTTACAATGTAAGGGCAAGAAAGATACACTGGAAAATAGCTACACAAAAAATGAAAATGAAAGAATAAAAAGCATGAACAAAATGTGGAAATCACAGAGAGGGAAGCAACTAATATTGCTTAGGGAAATCAGAAGTCATTTCACAAGGGAGGTGATTTGTGAGCAGGCAGGGGTGTCCAACCTTTTGGCATCTCTGGGCCACACTGGAAGAAGAGTTGTCTTGGGCTACACATTAAACACACTGTGAAACATAATCACAAAAAAAATCTCATAATATTTTAAGTAAATTTACGATTTTGTGTTGGGCCGCGTTCATAGCCTTCCTGAGCAGCCTGTGGCCTGCAGGCTGCAAGTTGGACACCCCTGATTAAAGGACAGGTAGAAATCTAACAAGTCAAAGAAAGGCAGAAAAGGCATCAGAGGTGAAAGGAAATGACATTCACAAAGACAGGAAGGCATAAAATATGTTTGAGAAACAAGGAAAAACTCAACGTGGCTGAAGCACTGGTAAAGGGGTGTAGTGGTGAGTGCAGGAAACTAGACTTCGGAAGAAGTAAGTAGAGCCTCACTATGAAGGACCTTGTATGCTTTGCCGCCTAAACTACAAAGTTTGGGAAACAATCTGAAATATTTAAAGATGAACGACATGATCATGTTTGCATATTAAGGGAAGTAAAATTTGTATGAAGTGTTACAGGGCCCAGAATCAAGAAGGCATTCAACTACTGATACTATTATTAACACTGGAATATGGATACAACAGTAGCAAAAAAGAGTCACCTTATGTCTTTGATAGTTGCTCGTTTCAGGGGGTCAACCTGCAGCATATGCATCAGGAGAGTAGCCACAGAACGATTGAGATATTCTGGGATATAAAAAACACCCCCTCGGATCTTCTTAAACAACGTGGGTACGTGCTCATCATCAAATGGGAGGGTGCCACAGAGAAGAGCATACAGAATAACACCGCAGCTCCAGATATCAACTTCAGGACCTGCATACAATCTAAGAAGAAAGAGGACACAGAAACCTGAAACGCAGGGGTCACTTTCTCACCGACACGTACCCTGCCTCTATACACACACAGTACGGACTGGGTATATTTTGCTTTCAAGGTCTTTTATTTTTCTTTTTAATCCTCACCTGTGGACATGCTTATTGATTTTAGAGAGAAGGGAAGGGGAGGGAGGGAAGGAGGGAGAAGGGGGGAGACAGAGAGAGAGAGAGAGAAACATCGATGTGATGATGTGAGAGAGAAACATTGATCAGCTGCCTCTCGTATACATCCCTACCCAGGGCTGAACCCCCAACACAGGCACGTTCCCTGACCAGGAATAGAACCAATGACCTTTCAGATTTACAGGATGATGCTCCAACCAAACGAACCACACAGGCCAGAGCACTTTCAAGGTCTTTAATGAACTCCATAGTCACTCTCTAACACTCAATGGTTATTCCCCAGGGAGAACAATTAATTGGTCTAAACAATTATTATTCAAGTTTTCCAAGAGAAAATGGTATTTTTATTTTCTTGACATAAACTCATTTCACTGAACTTATTAATTGACTCATTAAAAAAATATATAAAACTTTTGCCCTGGCCAGTGTGGAGTGCCGTTTCGTACACCAAAAGGTCGGGGGTTTGATTCCCAGTTCCCAGGTTGGGGAGCTTATGGAGGGCAACCAAGTGATGCTTCTTTCTCTCTTAAATATACATATAAAACTTACTATGTTTTTTTTTATAGAAACATCAAATTACAGGACTATAAACTTGAAAAAAATAAAAACCAATACTACAGCATATTCAGGCTAAACCTTTTTTCACTAAACTGTTACGAGAAAGGATATGCACATGGAATAGAATTTCATCCCTGTACACTTACTTAAAAAGTACCTGAAGCAGTGAAGCACCTAAGGAGTCCTGTGGCAATGTCTGTGACAGTGTTTATCCTGCCTCACATGGTCCTGAGCACTGGTTCCTTTCTTTCCAATCACTTGATAGCTCAGGGGACAAACATTAGCTTTGCTCCCGAAAACCTATGCCTGGAAGGTTATACCTTTTTTCTATATACCGTGTTAAAATTCCCAGCAGCACATTACCAAACTCAAACCTGGGTCTGAGCTAACAAATTAAATCTCTACAATGTCAATGAAAAGAATATAATCCATTTCAATCAAAACTGCTGTCCATCATTTACAGTCGGTTGTATTGTCCAAACTCCTACACCTGCTACTTGTGATAACACCTTTCTATCTTTTCTCTCATAGAATTCTGTTAATTTTTTAAAAGATTTTACTTATTTATTTTGAGAGAGAGGGGAAGGGAAGGAGAAAGGGAGAGAGAAAGAGAGGGAGAGAAACATCAATGTGTGGTTTCCTCTTGTGTACCCCCTACTAGGGACCTGGTCTGCAACCCAGGCATGTGCTCTGACTGGGAATCGAACCAGCGACCCTTTGGTTTGCAGGCTGGCACTCAATCCTCTGAGCCACACCAGCCAGGGCAGAATTCTGTTAGCTTTTAAAATCAGACATTGGTCTCTATAGGAGACTTGGGTTTATGACTGCAATCTCCATAAACATTTTAAGAATGTACCAATGAGAAAATCACACGAATAATTACAAAATCTCCACCTGTGCAGTTGCAATCATGAAAATGACATACTGTCCTCCTAAAACCTCATTCTTCCAAAAACAAAATACATAACACTC
>VMDR010031097.1:0-12148 GCA_007922815.1 Macrotus californicus | reverse complement strand
TATATTTAAAAAAAAAAAAAAAGAGCTCAAAGAATTTTGATCCAAAAACTAATATTTTAATCTAAAGATCAAAGATCTCGTAGCCCAGGTTTGATTATTAGACACATAACATATTAATTATAATCAATGTAATTGACTTATAATGTGATTGGAATTCTGTAGCAGAAACTCCCTTACTCCCATCTAAATTTATAATATGATTCTTCTGTATTTTAGAAATCAAATCAGAGACTTTAGAAAACTGGAGATAAAATTTAGGGGAGAATCTAGCTAAAAAATAGAGTGAAAACATAAATAAAAATTTTCAAAAGTGCAAAGAGAAATAAATTCAAAATTAAAAAATTTTAATGCAAATAATTATTTAATAAGCAAAAAAATGACAATGAAATTTACAAGTGAGTAAGTGCAGCTGATCCAAATCTCAATTTTAAAGCCTTTCATATATAATATCCTTAGGAATGGCCTCCAGCTCACCGAAGAGACAGTGTCTCTCTACATGCCAAATTGCAATGCTAAGGCAGATTAAGGGAAAGTAATCAACCATTTGTTGATTATTTATTTTTCAATCATGTCCTCAAGCATCTACAGATGTAAGGAAGCATGTGGCCTCAGGCTGAAGCTGTTTGCAAACAGCAGGAATGCCTGGCCCAAGAAATGGTGTTTGCTGTGTGATGAAAGCTGCCCCTCTACAGCCGTGTTTGGTTAACACCTATGCCCTGCTGAAACTGGCATAGCACGTTTTCCACGGGCATGCTGCCAGCCTAACAGATGGGCATGAATGTAACCCTGCCAAAGTACCTGTGTGCACAGTGAGTTCACAACTGTGGTTAGATTCCTTTCCAAGAGTGTTAAATATACTTAAGCTGCCCAGCAAAAAAAAAGTATTACTTACATGTCCAATGCCATTAATGAATATGTAAATAATTCTCCAAATCAGTGCTTACCTGGACCAGCAGCATGGGTACCACTTAGGAGATTACTAGAAATGCAGATTTTTAGGCCCTACCCCAGACCTAGTGAATCAGAAACTCTAGGGGTGGGACCCAGTGGTCTGCCATTTAAAACGAGCCCTCTCAGTGATTCTGATACATCTCAAGTTTGACAACTACAGCTCTAAATTATGTTCTCAAACATTCAAATTACTTGAGAAATTTTTTCAAATGCATCCCCAGAGATTCTGATTTAATTGGTGTAGGGTGCAGCCAGGGCCTCAAGAGTTTTAAAACTTTCCCAGGTGATTCTAATGTGCCACAGAGTTTGAGAAGCAGCCCTGTTCAAACCAATCAGACTACTCCCACATTTTGAGGAGAAATACTTTAGACCTTTTCAAATATAGATGTCTTTATTGAAAGAACATTTGTATAGATCTTTGCTTAAATAATTCTTTGATTAGCCAGCCACTTCTTTTAAGCCCTTAGATAAGATAAAATTTGTGTACTCTATGGCTTTTGGCAAAGCCCTGTGTGCTATGAGTCACTTCCCTTGAAGATCGCTCTCCTTCACAGCACCATGTTTAAGTTTGCTCCAATTTCAGTGTACTCTTCTAATCTCAATGAACTTGACGTGACATAGTAATGTAACATCCCAAAATTGTATTCCACTGGTATCTCCCTCCTCTGTGTGTCTCAAATATTAAAACCTTGCCGTCTTCTCAGCCACAAAGAGATCTGATATCAGAAAATCTGAACTTCAGTCTAAATTAAGCTAATCAAAAGCAAAAAATTTCCCTTTAAGCCTCAGGCTTACTCAGCATATATAGTATAAATATTTGACTAAAAAGGCTAGAGCAGGAAAACCTGAAATATCCATTAATTTGCGGCACTTTTGATGTAGAGTGACCTGATCAGATCCCTGGGGAGAAGGAGGGAGGGGCTGTAGGAGGAGTTTGCCAAGGCAATGGTGGGCGATCTAGGGGTGGATTGGCTGAGGAGCTGACTGCCTCCAGAGCGCAGGGAAATAAAAAGGTGGCGGGCTCTCTGGCTCCTGCGGTGGCTCTCTGGCTCCTGGGGTGGCTCTCTGGCTCTCCAGCTCTCTTCCTTTGGATGCCTGAAGGTTGTGCTGCAGCTGCCTGCATTTCCCAGCAGACTGTATTTTGGATGGGAAGGAACTACAGATACAGCCTAGGATTGGGCTGGCCTGGCGGAGAGTGGCAGGTTTATTCTTTGGGTGTTCTAGAGGGGACGACCTCTGAGGCAGAAACCTGCCATTTTTCCAAAATTGTGTAGCTTTTATATCTTATGTTGTTTTAGTTTGTAAACCCTATAGAAATAAGATAATTGAAACTAACGGGGGGAAATGCTAGGAGAACTCAGGTGTTAGAGTTTAGCCTAAATTGATAGGCCTAAATGACTAATTCTTGTGGGCTGTCATTCCAAACTAGTGAAGCTTTTGAATAAAGACTCCTTTCCTTTATCACCAAACTTCTGCCTCTGGAATTTTGCCTGGAGGGTGGCGGCAGGCAGCAGGACCCCAGCTTGCTGTTCAGTAACACCTTCACTGCTCGTTTCACAGCAAGGCACGCGTAGACATGATAATATTTGCACATCCCAATGGAGAGAATGGGAGAGGTTGCTGACCGCCTGGCACCCCGCAGGGCAAGAGAACAGGATCTCATACGCACACCAAATTCACTGTTGGGAAGCTCCGAACTGATTAAAATTCAGGGTCATGGATGAAACCTTAATACAATTCTATGGAAAATGAGAATTAACAAACTAATATTTGCTTCCCCTTCAGTTTTTCAGCAACTGATCTATTGTAAGATGATGATGGCCCTTTGCACTACAGCTCACTCTGTTGAGGTCCAACTTAACCCTGACAGAAAACCGAGGGAGGTGAGAAGTTAAGTGCCTAGACCTAGCTTCCTGCAGTAGAGTCTCTGCTGTCTCTTACCCTCTGTGTGGCCTTCAGTAAGTAAATGGCACTGTACCTCAATTTCTTTGCCTATGGGTACACTATTTCTCATAGGGTTGTTATGTAAATTAAATGAGCTAATGTGTGGAAGCACATAGTAAGCTATGGTTAAGTGATCACTATTCTTACTAGCAGTGATTATGTGATGACACTGTGTGGACAAATTACTAGCCTTCAGCCTCATTTCCCTTGTCCTGGTCTCCCCTGGCTCTGACATATGAATCCAGTGAAGGAGTAGCCATTGAATCATTCTAACATATGAACAGAATAGAGCACAATAGGGAAGTGCTGAGTCATGCACTGCCATGAAACAGCAAGGTTCCAGGCTGGGTTCCACACAGAGGCCCTGCACCCTGGGAAGCCATGCTGCCTGGTGGTCTTCATTTAGGGTGACCCAACAAGCTCAGAAGTGTTTGGAAATATTTGAAAACATTCCTGGCTGTACACAGAGCTACTGGCATTTAGCCAGTGTTGCTAAATTCCCTCAAATAAATGGAAACCAAAATGGCAATAGCATCCACATTGAGATCAAAGTCAGAAGAGGACCAGACCCCAGAATGATTAGTGGGACATAAGATAGGTCACCAGAGCAGGGATTAAGAACAGAAACTAAGAATGAGCACCAAACTATGCCCTGTGCAAGGTGTTTATAAAGAAATATCCTAGAGCCCTGACTGGCATGGCTCAGTGGATTGAATGCCAGCCTATGAACCAAAGGGTCGCTGGTTCAATTCCCAGTCAGGGCACATGCCTGGTTTGCAGGCCAGGTCCCCAGTAGGGGGCATGTGAGAGGCAAGCACACATTGATGTTTCTCTGCCCCTCTTTCTCCCTCCCTCCCTCTCTCTCTAAAAATAAATAAATAAATAAAATATTTAAAAAGAAAGAAAAGAAATATCCTAGAGATAAACACCTGTGGAAGGAAAGGGACTATCTTTATCTGGGCTGCTATAACAAAACACCACCAACTGGGTAGCTTACAAACAAAAGAAATTCATTTTCCATAGTTCTGGAGGCTGGAAACCCAAGGTTAAGGCACCAGCCAGGTCACATTTTCAGTTGAGGACCCACTTTCTGCTTCATAGCTGGCACCTTCTTTCTATGTCCTCACATGGTGGAAGGGGTGAGGTCTCTTTTGTAAGAGCACTAATCTCATTCATGAAGATTCCATCTCCATAACGTAGCCACCTCCTGAAGCCCCCACCAATTAATACCATCACCTTTGGGGTTACGGATTTCAACATAAGAATTTGAGGGAGACCAAACATTCAGATCATAGCAGGGATAGAAGCGAAATTGGCCACAGGGAGAAATGAAGCTGCCTCAGTGGACTCTATGAAAAGTGGTGGACTCAAGTGGCCCTTCAGTGTCATCTCAGGTTGGCTAAATGTCAGTGTCTTTATATCCCCATTGATCAATCATTGGATATGGGCTGCCCTAGAAAGGGTGTGACCTTGGGCAAGGCCGTTCTCCTTGTTTAAGTAACTCCTGAAGTGGCTGGCAATGGAAGGCTGTCTGCTGACAACACTCCTAACAGCTGAGTTAATAAGATCCATTGCCCAGCCGGGTAGGTCATTTGGTTAGAGTGTTGTCCCCATATGCCCAGGTCGTGGTTTGACCTCCAGTCAAGGCACATACAAGGATCAACCAATGAATGCATGAATAGATGGAACAACAAATAACTGTCTCTCTCTCCCTCTCTCTCTCTCCCCCCTCCCTCCCACTCTCTTCCTCCCTCCCTCCCTCTCTCCTCTCTCTCTCTCAAATTAATAAAAAATTTTAAAAGATCCACTGAAGGGCCTATAATAGAGATGGACAAAGTATGTAGAATAACATGGAAGCCCAGTGATCAGGGCCACAACACCATCTTCCAGGTCAGCTTTCAGCACAAATGCCCTGATCAAACACATCACTTCCATGGCTGGGGTTTTGTTGCTGGTCTCTAAAGTAGGGGAGCTGCACGTTCTCAGGACAATGCCCACTTAGCCTTACATGAAATGGTCTAAAAGAGGAGATTGGTCAATAAAGCCATGGAACTTCTCCAGGCTTTACAGCAAGGCACTGGTTGTTGTATTCTCTGCTCTTGCATGCTTGAACCCAGAAGTAGACAGTTAACACATTCAAACTTTCCTCAGTCCCACACCATTGGTATGCTAAAGAGAACTAAACATGGCTATGTTCAGGTACTGCTTCTCTCTCCTTTCATCAATCTTGCCTGAAAGAGAAGAAAAGCATCCTTTTACATGAATTACATAGAAATTCAGTTGGTAAGAGTGAACTTTTGATATCAGTTCTGATTTACTTAATAGTCCAGCCCTGTCTTGAATGTGTTTGCTTGGTTGCAAATTTATCAGTCCACCTAGTCCTGGCCAATCTCTTCTTCTCAGCATCTGGACCATGTCCCTGATCCCCACATGCTCTCTGGGATCTTGTTTCTTCTGAACCAAAGTGATATCACTCATTGGTTACCACCAGCATAGCTACTGCTCAGAGAATCTTGCTGCAGGATCCCATTTCACCTTATCTGATACCTTAATTTGGATTTTGTTTGGACTTCATCCAGCTTCCTTGGGAAATGGTCAGCTCAGTCCTCCCAACTCATCTTATAAAGCTTAAGCTTAATCTCATCTCATAGACCCACTGTTTAGGGTCTAGGATGACCGTTGGCAAAATATACATTCTAGACACTTTGAAGATTCTTAGGTGTTTCAAAAGTACAGACTTCAGGAGTCATATTGATATAATAATTCTATACTAGCCAAATAGGGATGGCAGATCCTAACCCCACAATTTCTTTGGCTTCCTATCTTCTCAGATCTTAGTCTTCCCCCTACCCCCCACAGATAGTCATTTTACTTTATACAGCAAGGAAGCATTCCTCTGAACATAGCAATCACTTTGCTTGAACATGGCAAAAGACTGTAGCTCAACATCTCAGACTCCCTTGGGGCCTCCCACTCAGGTTTGGTTTCCTGTCTGGTTTGCATTCCATCTGCACTTGATTGACTGAACACAATAAATATCCTACACTTTCCAGGCTATTTGGGATAACTCCAGCTCCCCAAAACTCTGGGCAGTGGCTTTATCACTTACAGGTTTGCTGTATAAATAATATCTCAACTAGTTAATATCAACATTTTTCATTCAAAAAGGACCTGCACAAATTCATAGATACAGAAAACTGAATACTGGTTGCCCGGGGCTACAGAGAGTGGACAGGGAGAGTTATTGTTTAATGGTTACAGAGTTTGGGGTGATGATAAAGTTCTGGAAACCAATAGCAGTGATAGCAGCACAACAGTGTAAATGCATTGTCTTTAATGCCCCTATACACTTAAAAATAGTTACAGTGGTAAATTTCATGTTAGTATAGCTTACCAAAGATTTTTTAAAGACTCTGAAGAGATTTTTTAGAAGAATCCTATTCTAGTTAGTTTCTTTGGTTGGAGGGGGATATTTACTCAAGTTTCCACAAGCAATGCTGTTTATGATGAGATTCAGTTTGGAACCAGGCTCACATGTCAGTTAAAGAACAGGGACCAGACTGGAACAAAAACTGGAACTGTACCCAAAGACCCTGAGGAGTAAGAGCTGTGACTCTTCCCTCAAATGCTCCATAACAAACTAATCTCTCCCTGTCTCTGCTTCTCTTCATATGTCTTCTTGATACACCCCTCAGCAAAGACAGGTCCCTCTGCTCTATCTTTTCACCTCCTCATAGCTGCCGCTTAACTACTGTCTCACCCTCTTCACAGTTTATCTTTCTTATAACCTAGCTTTGACCTTGACCTCTTTTCTACATTATACTTGCTTTATACATCCTTATATATCAGTTCCTCCTCTTACCCACCTCATTCTGTTTCCCAAATCAGGTTCCCAGGACTGAGCATATGATTGATCTGCTTGTCCCTCCATAAGTAGAGCTTTTTGATCCAGGTGACCCCATAAGCTGCTCTCCAGTCTATATTTTGACTCACTCTACTGCAATCAGCCATTTGAAACGTGGATTTATTGGTACGAAACATGGCTGCCTTCATCTGCCTCTTTAGCATAAGTGGTAGGTACGAGAGACACTGTGACAGCCACGTCCAGTACAATCTAACTTTTTTTTTCTCTTTTTTATTTATTTTTAATTTTTAGTGATTATGCTATTATAGTTGTTCCAATTTTTTCCACTTTTCCCGCCTCCACCCAGCATCCCCAACTCCCTGTGGTGATCCCCGCTCCTTTGTTCATGTCCATGGGTCATGCATATGAGTCCTTTAGCAACTCCATTTTCCTACACTTGCTCTTAATATTCCCTTGCCCATTCTGTACCTACCAATTTGTGCTTCTTACTCCCTGCACCTTTCCACCCAACCCCTAGACCCTCTCCCCACTGGCCACCATCCCAATGTTCTTCATATCTACAATTCTGTTTCTGTTCTGCTTGTTTGCTTAGTTTGTTTTTTAGATTCAATTGTTGAAAATTATATATTTATTGCCTTTTTCATGTCCATAATTTTGACCTTCTTTTTCTGAAACAAGTCCCTTTAACATTTTACATAGTAATGGTTTGGTAACAATGAACTCTTTTAGCTTTACCTTGTCTGGGAAGCACTGTATCTGCCCTTCCATTTCAAATGACAACTTTGCTGGACAGAGTATTCTAGGTTGAGATCCTTGCTTTTCATCACTTTGAATACTTCTTGCTAATCCCTTCTTGCCTGCAAGTTTCTTTTGAGAAATCAGCTGACATTCTTATGGAAACTCCTTTGTAGGTAATCATCTGCTTTTCTCTTGCTGCTTTTGGTGGATGTGGTTTGATGGTGCTCCAACATGGTCTGTAACTGTCCACTGGGTGCACAGACTCTAGGGTTTCCCAGGTGGTGAAGGCCGAAGTTAGCCTCCACCTCTGTTCTGTCTGGGGTCCCTTGGCATAAGCTATAAAGTGACCTGCATATGGCTATTGCTAGGGCTGGGCCAGGGGCCACTCAGCAAATGGTACCAGGGGCTGGGCTCAGCTGTTACTTGTTTGAGCAGATTTAGGAAGGTCTGACGCCTGTGCCTAGCCTGGTCCTTCATATGGAAAAGCCACTGTTACCAGCGTAGGTGGGCCCATAAATTGGATAGGGTGGAGCTTACTCTGTGAGCCAGGTGGATGGAGATTCAGAATTGGTGCCACTGCACTGTGGCTGTGTGTGGAGGAGGGCTCAGAAAAGGTACAATGGCTGCTATCTGCAGTTCTGTATGGGAGGAACTTGTACCCCAGCTCTCACTCTGATGCCAGACACTTCAGTTCTTCCCTGTGTACCACTGGTGCCCTTTAAATTGCTGCCCCAGTGCTGGAGCTCAGACTGAATGAGTCTGAGTAAGTCTGTGTGTGGTGTAAGAGGCCTGAGAGGAGAAGCCTGAGAATCCCACAGTTTCTTCTGCTAACCCAATCCTGATCGTTTTCTACAGCCTGAAGTTATGGGGACTTGTCTTCCTAGTACTGGAACCCTGGGTTGGGTGGTCTGATGTAGGGGTAGAATCCCTCACTCCTGAGATATCCCTCTGTTTTATATCTACCACACATGGCTTTGGGACCAGCCGTTTCCACATGTCCACACCTTGTCTTCACACCTTCACATCTCTACCCCTTCGTCCCTTCTACCTGTCTGGATGAATGTGGTTTCTTTCATTCCTTAGTTATCAGACTTCTTTACAGCTCGATTTTCTGATGGTTCTGAGTGATAGTTGTTCTATATTTTAGTTGTAACTTTGCTACGGTTGTGAGAGGAGGTGAGCTGTGTTTACCCATGCCTCCATCTTAACAGGACAAATAATCAATTTCTCAATCTTCAGTACAACCTAATTTTCAATTTCTTCACTCCTTATGCTCTAGAGTAACCCTTTCTAGGAAGAGTCACCGCAGCTGTATCTGGATCAATGACATCTTTGACATCAGTATATTTCAGGGGAATCTCTACTATCTGATACTGCTGAGGACCAAATGCCTGACCTAGAGATGAGACCAGCAGCAGTACTGGCAGAAGTTTTTTTGCTCTAGGAAATATATGTATACATGCACACACATATATGTGTATACACACATATATACATGCATGTATATACCCATGTATTGCACACATATGCCTGCCAATGTCAGGGAGTTTGCCTCTGGTATAAACACAAGCAAGATCAATTTAAAACAGCTTGATTTTATGGCACATTTTCACCACTGCTGGTTAATTATTATGTTCCTAGCTTTGGCATAACTTAAATCCAAAATCTCCTTTGGACAAAACTCCTTTTTAATCAGCAAATTATTTTTAGTTCTTGGTCATTAAATCCTAATAATGTATCTAGGACATTTGGCCTCTAGCAAATGCACTAATTATTAATGTTTTAAGTAGCACATAATAGTTTGTTGTGTGGGCAACATGCTAAGTAAGATACTCCCCAAACTTAAAGATATAGGAGGTTATTCCTTGAGACTTCCAACCTGGCTCAGTTCTGTAGAACAGACTGAACTCTTCAGCTGGCTCAACTCCAGCTCTGCAGAGCCTGGAGCTTCTGGGCAGAACAGGCAGAATAGCTGCATTGTGGGTGCCCCCAAGTGGGCACATTTTGATGTGCACGCTGAGGATTTTTCTGGCCAGCTCTCTAGCATTAGCCTGTGAAGTGTTTATAAGAATGCAGAAAAGCTATAAAAGCACGTCTTTTTTTCAGCACACACTTCATATATAATATCACCTGAAACAATATTTAATGTTTTGGGTTATCACAGACCATTTATTTTCTAGCAAATATCTTACAATAAAGTATTCAAGTTATGCTACCATATGTATGGAATAGAAAAAGGATTGACTTTATTTTTTTTAAAGATTTTATGTATTTATTTATTTTTAGAGAGAGGGGAAGGGAGGGAGAAAGAGAAGGAGAGAAACATCAGTGTGTGGTTGCCTCACACGTGGCCCCCACTGGGAACTTGGACTGCAACCCGGGCATGTGCCCTGACTGGGAATCGAACCGGCAACCCTTTGGTTTGCAACCCATGCTCAACCCACTGGGCTACACCAGCCAGGGTAGGATGGACTTTAATGTCAGACAAAACTTGACTCTGAACTCTCAGCCCTTTTTCAGTTGTGTAACCTTGGGCAATCCACTTAACCTCCCTAATCTACAATTGTCTCATTTTGAAAACAGGGTTTAGGAGTATTTACCTCATAGGACTATGTTTTGGCTAAGATAATACATGTAATAGGGACAGTGTCCAACACATTATAAGTGACTAATATTATTTATTATTTTTATTTGTAAACAATATTGTTATATGCAAAATGAAATCTATTTATTGAGATATGTCAAAGTTCTAGCACCTCCCAATACTTTTTCAATTAATTATTTTCCTATCACAGGAATGTAAAGTACAGCATAGGAAATATAGTCAATAATATTATAATAACTATGTACGGTGTCAGGTGAAGAATAGGTTTACTGGGCAATCACTTGTGAGGTATTCAAATGTCTAGTCACTGTGTTGTACACTTGAAACAAATACATGTCAACTATACTTAATTTTTTTTAAGTTTTTATATAAAAATAAATAAATGAATGAATGTCTTTCCTGCTTAAATCAACCATAGGCAATTTCTGATATTTATGATGAGAACTGAGCAATGTATATGATTATGGCAATGAAACAGAACGAGGTTGACCTATACTCCTCAAAAAGGTCAATGTCATGAAATACAAAGAAAGGCTAAGGGAATGTTCTAGATTATAACAGACTAAGGAACAGAACAACTAAACACAATAAGTGATCCTGTATTAGAGGAGAAAAAGTCTATAAAGGATCTTATTGGGACAACTGATGATATTGGAACGTGGACTATAGATTGCGTGAAAACTTCATGAATCAAGGCAAATGGTAAACAATAGTTCTCTGCACTCTTCTTGCAATTTTTCTTTGTTTAATATTTAAAGTTAAAAAATCTAGGTTTGAAATGTTTATATAAAAATTTTTAAATAGTGACCTAGTCCCCCTAAATATACTAGATAACTATCCAGTACTTTGAGACAAAACCACAAAACTATTGCAAATTAGTTGGGAAATAAAGTGTGCTTCGTGTTAAAGGAATATCTAGTCTCTGAAGAACATTGGAATATATTAACTAATTCTTTTTGAAATTGAGAATTGAGGCATAAATGTTTTTCATGAGCAAAAAGGAACTCAAAAGGACCTTAGAGATCACCTTGTCTAGGCTTCTTTCCAAGGCAGAAAATCACCCAAATTTCCTTAAAGATATATCACCTGCTTTATTTTAGATTTTATTTATTTATTTTTAGACAGAGGGGAAGGGAAGGAGAAAGAGAGGGAGAGAAACATCAGTGTGTGGTTGCCTCTCACGCGCCCCCTACTGGGGACCTGGCCCGCAACCCTGGCATGTGCCCTGACTGGGAATTGAAATGAAGAACATTTGGTTTGCAGACCAGCACTCAGTCCACTGAGCCACACCAGCCAGGTCTTGATCTATGGGATAAATCAGTCTGTATTCATTTTCTCATGGTTTAAGATTATATAGGACTCATTATCCTGAAAACTAGTAAAGAGAAAGAATCAATAATTTATCTTCACTTTTCTGTCCTAATTATAATTCAAGGTAATAAAAATAGTCAATAGGAGAAAGTTTTTCATAGAATAATTCCAGCTAATATATGAAGAAGGAATGATAGGAAAAAAATCACCATATATCAATCATAAGGAAATAATGGATCCAGGAAATAATCATCAGTGACCATTAAAATCATTAAGTAAAAAGCTGATGGGGAACTTTATAATGGATAAATCAAACTGACCTCATTGATCAATTTTAGTATCAGAAAAAAGACAGCCAGACATTGTATGCCTCCTAACTGGTCCACATAGAAGTATACAGTACCACCTATAAAGGATATTTTAAGAAGCAAAAGAACTGACCAGTTCTCTAGATCTATCTACCAACTTATAGGAAATACAGAGTTCAGATGAACATGTTAAATAGCACCATGAGAATAAAATTAGCAAAATCCAGAATGTGGGAAACTCTACCTAACAATCAAACTTCTTCTACTAATAAATTTGAAAGAAGAGTGAGAATCTATAGATTCAAAGAGACTTAAAAAACATACAACTAATTACAATGTGTAGAACTTGTTCAGATTCTTAATTTTAATAAGTCAACTGTTAAAATAATGTTAAGAGACAATGAGGGATATCTGAACACTGGCTAC
>VMDR010031096.1:0-12160 GCA_007922815.1 Macrotus californicus | reverse complement strand
TAATTGAACAATAAAGTAATTAAAAAAAAAAAGAACATTTACAAGCTTCATCTCTCATAGTATTTTGAGGGTTAGAAATCATGAACTAAACCTCCTACATGCTAAAATGCCATTGCATTTTTTCACTTTGTCGTCAGCAAATATATGTTTTAGATTTAAATGCAGATCTGGCAGCTGAAGGAGGGATGACCTTAGGATAGAAAACAGAACAAACAAACATCAAAACCTAACTAATGTGTTAGGAAAGACATTACCGGTTTTTCTTTATTTCAGATGAGAGTTTAAAGAGGAAAGCAAATGACTGAACGAGAAATAAGGAATCTGAATCTGTGGCTACATTACGCCTAAATGGTGTAGGGGAGAGCCAGTGATTTAATAAATTTTTTACTGTTTAATTAATTTTCAAAAAAAAAGTTCATCAAAAACAGTTTCATGTGTAGGCAGAACTTTCAATTAATTGGTGGCTGTTTTCGTTCCCAGCAGGCTGTGTTCAATGTAGACATAGCTCTAACTTGTATTTCATACCGCCCCGCTGAAATCAAACCCTTCAGTTCCAGCACGCCACCCTCACTCCCACCACCTTTATGCCCCGCCCCATTTTACTCCCACTCACCCTGTCTGACAATGGCTTTGTAAGTGCGTTTCTTTTTCTGCTTTCTCCCTTACTTCCTTTTAGTCGGATTATTCCTACTTACGCTTCAAATTCCAATTTAGATATCTTTCCACTGCAAAGCATTCCTTGGACTGCTCTAGAGTTTCACCTGTAATTCTTTCAGCCTTGTTTTGCACAGGTCCACTACAGCAGACAATGGAATGATTGGTATCTGCTGTACAAGCTTCCCTGAGGCCTTCTGCCACTGCAGTGAAAGCGTAGGTGTTTGCTTTCTCCAATATACAGGCACCTTCTCCAGAGCAATGACAGCTTCCGAGGCTTCTCTGTATTTCTACCTCCTGGTATAGTATCTGACACATAGGAGGCCAGGGATGGACAGAAAGTTGATTTCAGGTCTAGTATCAATTCCATTCACCTGATGCGGCTGCCCGGAGCACCTATGGAAGAGGGTTCTGATGTTGAGCGTGTTCTGAGAGGGAAGGAGTTCCATGATCAATTAGTGATGTTTGCCTTGGACCAGAACACTGCGACTGGAAGCACATGGCCCCCACCTTTGCTCCTCTATCACAGTCATTCTTTCTATTTGTTCAGGGAATGACTACATCAACAAACCTAGTAGTGATATCGCTTGAAATTTATTCAGATGTATTAGATAAAATATTCTTTACCACATCTCAGAGCCTGTGGTCCGAAGGACACAAAACCCATTGAGTGACATTTATATCACTGCCTCCATTTTAGTTTTTAATGTACGTGTGTGTCTCTAAAATGGGAAAACGAGGCTCAGAGTCTGTAGAGATGTGATGGGTGTGCCTGAAGCCAGTGCGATCCCCACGGTACCAAATGCTCATTGGTCTATTTTCCTCACTCACTTGGCTAATAGATTTTAGACTCTTAAGATTACACGGTTAGTCAAAAGTTGAGCTAGATGCCTCCCTATTTGTTCCCAAAGTAGCGGGAGCATCTAAATTATAGTTCATACTATGATACTTATATGAGTGATTTGGGCTATTAGCGATTATGCTACAACAAGAGATGTAAATCAAGGCCCTTCGGGGAAATCTGGAATACAGTTCCTATACCCTACAGAGCCATAGTTCTCATTCTCCACTATGATACATTAACCCATTTTCTTTATATAGACCCAAAATTATAATTTCAGTGGATTAGTTATAGTTTCTTGGGCACTCCTGAGAGAGATTCTCAGGCTACTTCTGGGCTTCATACAAAAGGATGCTCTGATATACCAGTGTTGCCAGGCAACTAACAAACATGAATGAAAGAACAATGGTGTGAGTGCCACACATTTATCGTTTCCGCTGTACGGACTAAAGGGAGATAAGGCACTTAGCTCTCACAGACTAGGGCCTCTCCAATGGCAACCCTCCCATCCTATTTCTAAACTAACTGCCAGTTATTCCCTTATGGGTTGTTGTGTTTACATAGTTGGTGATGAATTTCTTTAACTGGCTCTGGGCCAACATGATCAAGCCAAGACGGGGAATCCATAGCCATTTGCACTTTGATCAGTTCCTAAGAATTGATCACTTCCTCAATATTGACTCCTCCACCATTATTGGTGCCTCAATTCCCCTTGTGAGCTTTGAATTCTTAACTGAGGCTAATTTAACCAAGATTTCCCATTAACTTTGTGGTCCCATGGGTATTCTCTGGACATCCAATATATTATCTACAGCTTCCAGTACTAGCTGTGCTTCTCAAGATTCTAGATTCCTTATCTATAAGTAATGTCAATATTGTAGACTTTTTTTGTAGAATTACTCACATAATTTTCCAGGAGTAATTCTACTCATTTTAGAGAAGTAACTGTACTAACTGTAGAATTACCAGGCTTATGGTCTCAGTGACCTCTTCATGCAGTGCACGGTTATATTTTTGTCTTTTACATCCTTTGGCCTTCATCTCCTAGCTTCCTAGCTATGACCAATTTCTCCCTGGCACCTGTAACTAACTAAATCCTAAGTGCTTATGTAATGATTAATCACCAAATCTAACCTCCAAGTGAGTGCTCTTTCCAGAGCCTGTGGTTCTATTTCCAAAATGAACACTAAAAACACAAGTGATACAGGTGATTCAGAAAAGAAGAGGATTTGAAAATAAAATTACCCAAGAGAGTACCTCAATTATCAATCGTTTTGGCATAGGAGACACAGACTAAATAATCTTTGTCAAATCCATCCATTTAGTGTTTATAAACCCTTTAAAATGTTTATTAAATAGAAATTAGAATAATAACAAATCCCAGAGAGTAATATGAAGAATATCATAAGAATGAAAATAGCTTGTTGTTATTGCTAAATGATAAATACTTAATTTCATTATAGGATTGTAATAAGGGTCAAATGAAGAAATGAATAACATAACTGTTGGAAAATATGAAGTATGGATTTCGTATTACTTAAATCTCAGATATGCAAGAAGTGGCTTTATATTACTTATCTTAAATTAACCTACTTTTTAAAAGTGTATTTTATTAATTATGCTATTACAGTTGTCCCATTTTTCCTCCCCTTTATCTCCCTCCACCCTGCACCCCACCTTCTACCAGCATTCCCCCCACCCTTAGTTCATGTCCATGGGTCCTACATATAAGTTCTTTGGCTTCTCCATTTCCTATACTATTCTTAACCTCCCCCTATTTTGTACCTACCATTTATGCTTCTTATTCTCTGTACCTTTTCTCCCATTCTCCCCCCCTTGCTCTCCCCACTGATAACACTCTATGTGATCTCCATTTCCTTGATTCTGTTTCTATACTCATTGTTTGCTTAGTTTATTTTTTTTAGGTTAAATTGTTGATATTTATGAGTTTGTTGCCATTTTACTGTTCACGGTTTTTGATCTTCTTTTTCTTAGACAAGTCCCTTTAACATTTTTCATGCTAAGGGCTTGTGGATGATGAACTCTTCACTTGACCTTATCTGGGAAGCACTTTATCTGCCCTTCCATTCTAAATGACAGCTTTGCTGGATAGAGTCATCTTGGATGTAGGTCCTTGCCTTCATGACTTCAAATACTTTTTTCAGGAGCTTCTTGCTTATAAGATTTCTTTGGAGAAATCTGCTGATAATCTTATGGGAACTCCTTTGTAGGTTACTATCTCCTTTTCTCTTGCTGCTTTTAAGATTCTCTCCTTATCTTTAATCTTGGGTAATGTAATTATGGTGTGCCTTGGTGTGTGCTTCCTTGGGTCCAACTTCTTTGGGACTCTCTGAGCTTCCTGGACTTCCTGGAAGTCTATTTCCTTGGCCAGATTGTGGAAATGTTTCTTCATTATTTTTTTCAAATAAGTTTGCAGATTCTTGCTTTTCCTCTTCTCCTTCTGGCACCCCTATGATTCAGATGTTGGAATGTTTAAAGTTGTCCCAGAGGATTCTCAGCCTCTCACTTTTTTGAATTCTTGTTTCTTCATTGTATTCTGATTGAATATTTACTTCTTCCTTCTGCTCCAAATCATTGATTTGGGTCCCGGTGTTCTTCCTTTCACTGTTGGTTCCCTATATATTTTTATTTATTTCACTTTGCATAGCCTGCACTTCTTACTCTATTTTGTGACCATACTCAATAATTCCTGTGAGCATCCTGGCAACTAGTGTTTTGAACTCTGCATTTGATAGGTTGGCTACCTTCTCATCACTTAGTTCTTCTTCTATAGTTTTGATCTGTTCTTTCATTTGGCCCATATTTTTTTGTCTCAGCATGCCTGTCATGTTGTAAGGGATGGAGCTTTAGGTATTCACCAGTTCAGGGCAACCCACTTCGCTGAGTTTTGGCACTGTGTGTGGGCGAGGGGTCAGAGAGGGAATAATGCCACTTGCTCAGCTCTTGCCCCACTTTTAGTCACTTCCCTTGCTACCCACAAGCAAATTGGGCCCTTCTGTTGCTGATTCCTGGGTGGGTGGGCTTGTGTATGTCTAAGACCCCGTGGATTTCTCCAGTGGACTCTCCTGTGAGGCTGGGACTTTCTCCCACTACTGCAACCACACAGATTTTTACAGCCAGAGGTTTTGAGGCTTTAGTTTTCCACACTGGAACCCTGGGTTGCACAGCCTGTCTTGATCCTTAGTTGTTCCTCATCCACACAAAAATGTGGCACTGGCCATCTGCCAGCTGCCGCCTTGTCTCCTGTTCTCTCCACAGTGGTTGCCTGTCTCTGCCCCTCCTACCAGTCTAGATGAATGTTTTTTCTTTAACTCTTTGGTAGTCAGACTTCTATACAGTTCAATTTTCTGGTGGTTCTGGTTGTTTTTTGTTTTTAAACTTGTTGTCCTTCTTTTGGTTGTATGGGGAAACACAGCTTATCTATGTATGCCTCCATTTTGGCCAGAAATCTTCTCTTAAATTAATCTACTTTTATCTCTAAGACTCAATTCCACCATATTGTCAAGGATTCCTCTAGCTCTCCTAAAATAGTGTCACAGACTGGGAGTATGAAATTTTCCCAAACACAGGGAAGAGGCTGTTATATCCTGGCTAACATGATCACTTCTGATTTTCTCAATATCTAAGGGATCTCCTTGAGATCCAGTAGATCTTGGTGCTTGTTTAACATTCTCAAGTGGGAATTTTAGAGCGTTGGGAGCCTGGGTATGGTAACCTCTCACTGTATCCACCTTGCCTCTCTGGGTTGACAATACTGAATATTGAATTCTGGAGTATCCCTATTGCTCCAGCATTCATCTAGGGAATCAGGGCTATGGTCTCACTACTCGTGGTCCATAGACAACGAGACCGTCTTCTAAAGTATTGGTGTAGACCTGGAAACTAAAGCTAGGGAAGCTTTCAGTCTCCTGTTTCTTGCCTGACCACATTCCTCTCTGAAGACATGAACCTGAGGAATAGAGTCTATTACCCCCTGGAGACAAAATGGAAGAAAAAAAAGGAAAATGGGACAATAATATTTTTTTAAAAAAACATGCAGCTTATGCAGACATTCATATTAGGCTTTCTATTACACCAAGTTATGAAAAGAAAGCAGCTTTCACTTCCTGTGAAGGACACTTCACGTGTTTAGGAAGGTGAGGCCAGTGGTTTCCTGTATGCTTTTGACTCCAGCTTCAGAGTTGCACCAGCAGATAGAAGAGGTTTTTTTTTGTTTTGTTTTTCTTTATCCCATCTCTTCTGCTCTTACCACACACCCGGAGGATGGCAAAGGGGCAGCTGTCAGGGCTGGGGCTTAAGCAATTCAGCAGCTGACAGACGCTGGGAGATAACACAGGATTGCTCTCACAGCCCAAGGCCTCTTCACTGCAACCACCCACCCTACTTCTATACTAACCCTGGACACTCCCTCCTGGGTTATAGATACACAGTTGGTGCTGAATTCCTTTCATTGGCTCTGGGCCAAGATGATCAAACCAAGACTATAAAACTCACAAAAGTACTTTAAGGGAACAGAACCCACATTCTTTCTAAACATTGCATATTGGAACCTACATATACACAATCCTCTGGAGATTTAGTTGTTTAGTAATTTAATTCCTAGGTGAATTTTTTTTCCTTTTTCTTTCAGCAAAGGAGACTATCATAAACTGAGTGCAAGAAAAAAAATGAGGGTATTCCCATTCTGTTTATTTGTTAGGTGAATATGATAGTCCTCTAACCAATTCTCCTTCCCCCACTCAATCTATGTTTTATGGCAAAAGTTTTATTACAGGCTCATAAACGCAGTTGGGACCAATAATTAGCAAATGCCATATTTTATAACAGACTCTACATTTCCTTAAACAGGTAACTGTTAAAGAAATATTGCTCCTTGATTACACCTGATCACATAATAAAAGTGTGATTCTATTGTACTGCGGAGTTTGATTTTTAGGTCTTTTATGCCATAACAAAAATGGTGCTTAAGGTTTCCTTCACTAATCCTTTATCATAAAAACTAAATTCAAGGCAAACAATGTGTTGAATGTTTAGTTTTCTGAATTGAAAACGTGTAAATGATACACTTATCTGTATTTCTTTGCCAACAGTCTTCCAGACTTGGGGACCTGTACAGAGGTTAACGAGTGTGCCCTTGTGTCTTTCCTAAAAATCTGGAGCCTATGAAACGTCACACCATCTTTACCACCGGTTCAATAATGCAAATTTAAATCCATAAAATGGCTTTATGAGCGCCTATGTGTTACGTAACATTTTCAGTGGTTACTGTAACAGCATCTTGTCCTGTACAGCATTTCAGTCGCGTGTGAAATAATCTGAGTTGTTATGGGATGCTTTGTCTCATAGTGAGTGACCATAAACCCTGCTTAAGGGTTTCCAACACTGACTCTCTGATCCCTTTTGTCCTACCTGAAAGGCACCTACCAAGCCCTTTTTCCTTTCTTTTAAGATTAAAGAAAGACATACTGAAGAGGTTCCTTGGCTGTGCAACAGTGACCCCTAGAGGCTTAATGCCTTTACTGTGGATGAAACCTACCAATGGCCAAAAAAAAAAAAGCTCAATGCCTTTTTGCAACTGCAGTCAGGTCCCGCTTTATTTTGCTTTTAGAGATATCACAGCATTAAACAAGAACCGCGTTTACTTTGAGAACAGGGGCTGTTTTTGATTCCCAAAAGCCAAAGTCCAAAGTTTCGGAAGCTTTACTACCTACTACCTAAGGCACATAAATCTTTGTGTTTTTTTTGTGAGATTTAAAAGAATCAGGAGTCTTGGACAAGTTGCTTTCTGTTCATTAGCAAATCAGCATAATAACAAACTTGTGCATAGTCAGAATGTAACATCTTTGATAGTTACTTCCTGAGGCAGAGAAAATGCCTGGAAAACAAGGTAAAATCTCAGAAAGAAAGGAAAAAATCTTAGCGCGCTTGCTTTTCTGGGTTTACAAATGTGTGTAGCTCAGGCACTAGGATGATTCATACCATGAAAGCCTGAGAGCTCCATGTGTTTTGTAGATTTCACTACCCCCTTTGTTCTACCTTTCAGAGGGCTGAAATGCATTATTACCTTGTTAAATCTCAACCAAAATCATTTCTACAGCCTGAAGCTGTTTTGACATGGGTTGAGCATCTCTCACACAAAAGAATTGCTTTTGTTCCCAGAAGCTCTCATTGGCTAAGTAGCTTTTGCACTAAGCCAATCAGAAGCTAGTTGTTAGGGTTGGCTGGCTATTTTTAGTTTCACTCACAAACACACTTGGTCTAGGAGGAGGCAGACTGGAGAATGAAAGCAGCATAGTTAAAACAAACAGCCAAATACGTTTTGCATGTCACAGCGTGTTTGGCATTTTTCCTTTAATTCCTCATACTCGTTGCATTAGCCTGTGCTTTTTGTAAACAACGAACTTAGGAACAGGGCCCTATCTTCCAGTTTCAAATTATCCATTTAGTTAAAAGGCAGACAAGTCTAAGAAATAATTAACATTCCATTTTGCTATCCAAAAGAAATGTACAATAGTATGTGGTTATTAATATTTCACAAACACACAAAAATGCCAGTTACCACATGAAGAATACTAGGTGTTTTTTCCCAAGAATTTTAAATAGATTTTTATCTTGAGTAAATAGAAATTTTCAATGACTTGCTCATGAATTACAAAGTCATAAAGCCATCCTTTTCTCTCGCCATTTAAAGATGTATGTAATTGTACAAATGAGTATGCACATGGTGTGCAGCAATTAAAATCATAAATATTCAGTGTGTTTTATGCGTGGAGATAAAGCATTCTTTTGAGCATGCTTTTTCATTTGAGCCATTACTCAGTGGCCACAAGAAGTATTTTTCCCAAATGCACTTGAAGTGACAAAGGATTACAACACACAATTTGTTAATTATCCAATATTATCAGGAAATGAAAATTGCCAAATGGGAAAAGTCATGCCCTAAACTTTGATTTTCCATCACTCATCTATTGAACTGTACACAAGGAGGGAGAGCCAAGCTGAACCAAAATTCTATAACAGAAAGCAAATTTATCAACAGGAAGAGAGACCTCTTCCTGAAAAGAAAAGAAAAGAAAAGAAAAGAAAAGAAAAGAAAAGAAAAGAAAAGAAAAGAGGAGAAAAGAAAAAGAGGAACAAATCTTTGTCTAATTCTTAAAATATGTTTCAAGTTGTAGATTTTTGTTAATATTTATTACTCAAGCTTGGACTGTGATCTCCTTTGTTGTTTGTTTTTTATTTTAATTATTGATTTTAGAAAGAGAAACATCCATTTGTTGTTCCACTTATTTATGCATTCATTGCTTGATTTTTATATGTGCCCTGACCCTGGGTCCAATCCGCAATCTTGGCATGTTGGGAGGATACTCTAATCAACTGAGCTACCCAGCCAGAACTGTTGGCTTATTTTAAGAAAAATCCTTTTTACTTTATTTGCAAGCCATCAGGGTGACATTTAAACATATGCTAACAGGGAATCTGGATCATGGGCATATTGAGAAAACTGGGAGTCTTCAAAAAGAAAAAAAGATTTAAGATCCAAGCCTGGGATGGCAAACGTGGTTTTCTCTTGTCTTCTGTGAGGAAGAATGGCCGAGTATATGGTGGACATTGGCCCAGGAATTCACAAACAATTCCACCTGAGCAAAGGGAGCACAAAGAAGTTTGGGGAGAAACTTTCTTCCCTTAAGCAGTAAGTACAGCATACAGTGTTCAGGGGAAGTGTCCCCTGGATTTCTGAAGATGAATGTGAATGGCTAAAATTAAACTGAAATAAGGCACTTTGGGAAGAGTTATCTTTTTCTTTCCAACATCAATTTGGGGTACACTGAGACAGGTTTTAAGAAGACAGCTATACAATAGCTCCCAGGAGTTTAGTTAGGTTTTTTGTAGACAACCAGCTGCTAACAATTTAGTTTAATATGCAGTCTTAGTAAATTAAAGGAATCTGATAAATTAAGACCCAGTGTGATTCTTACTTGTTTGCTAGGGCAGAACATGTTAAACCCCAGCAGAAATTAACCCATTGTAATTTTTCTCTTCAAGACCTGCATTTTATTTTCTCACTTCCTTGTGCCAGGTACTTTTACTCCTAACTTGGTGGTCACCTGAGCAACTCAGTAGTTTTTTTGCTTGTCTGCTTAAAAAATAGTACAGAATAATAACAAAAATTATAGACTCATGTTTATTTCCAGTTCTTGCTATGTTTTTGTACTTAAACTCCTTCAAGGCAACAATAAATAAAGTAAAATAAATTAAATTAAATTAAAAATGTCCTCTACTCCTTTCGTACCTTAACCTTTCTACTTAGCATTTGGTTAGTCTTCAACCTGCATGGTGTACGTTTTGCTTTCTGTGTGTAATGAGACACTTGTAAGAGGATAAACATTCAAATCTGCATTTAGCTACATCTTTGTGGGTGTGGTGGCCAGAAAAGAGATAGGTTGCTTACCAGATGCCTGAAGAGACAAAGATATGTAAGGACAAAGAAATACTGAGTGACCTATGATAGTCGTTGTAAAAAAATGCAAGTTTACTAATAGATAGATGATTGTGCTAATATTAATTGTTAAATAGTTGAAATAACTGGATATTACCACTCATACCTATAAATGCCAATAAACCAAACAAAATTATAATAGGCCAAATTATACTTCTCCTATAATGAAGTAGATATTATCTTAGAATTGACACAAGATAGTAAGAAGCCAGGAAAGTTCCTTGGCAAGTGGAGCAGGGAAACTGAGACAGATGGCTGATACAAGCTGGCCCCATCCAGCACCTTGACCGACCTGCCTCCTTCTCCCTTGCACAACTACCAGGCCTTTAAGCACTAAGTTCCCAGGACAATGAGGTTTTGACCAGTATCAGATAATCTCAGAAAAACAAAACCTCTGGTCTGTTGACAACAGAGATAGAGTTTTGGTCAAACTAGAGGTAACAGCTAGCCCTGGGTTGTGTTTCAGCTCCACTCCCAGAAAAGCAGCAAAACCAGATGAAGTGATGCCGTGGCTGGGACAGGACCAGATGCCATGGCCAATGACCCCTGCCCCAGTGCCAACTAATCAGTAGAGACCATGACCCTGAGAGGACGCCCCAGAAAGCTGATGAATATTTTATTGAGATCCTCCCCTGAGACTTCCCCTAAAATTTCTGTCTTTAGAAAACAGATAAAGAAAACCTTCACACAAAGGACCCAATGCGCTCTCTTCTCTCTCTCTCTCTCTCTCTCTCTCTCTCTCTCTCTCTCTCTCTCCCTCTCCCTGATTTTCTCCCTGTCCGACTCTCTTTTCACACTCTCTTTAGAGGATGCCCATGCCTTTCCCCCTTCTTTCCCTGGGCGAGCTTCCTCTGCTTTCTTTCTCCTAAGCTCCAAGGGCTCTTCTTTTGCCTCTGTAACTTGTGTCTTGTGTCCACACAGCCCCGCTGGCTCACTTCTTCTGCCTCTGTGACTTTCTTTCTAAAAGGCGAAATAAACTTCTTGCGCTCTTGTGCTTGAGTACTTAGCTCTGAATTTTTTATTTGCTGAATTGAAGAACTGACGTCTAACACCTCTGCTAACAGAATAACAGAATTTCCTGTGCTTTTGGCAGAGCAGCGAAGTGGGCCAAGTCTGTCATGGGTACCTCTGGCATCTCCAGCTTTCTCTTCACCTCCTGGATACAGTGTTTTCCAACTTGACTTTAATAATTCTCCCTCTGTGTGTGCTCAACTCAGGCCAGGCCTATTCAATGCCCCCAAACACGCCTCCCCCATCTTCCAAACTTGCAGATCTAAGAGTGAATATAGGATTCTTTTTTCCTTCCTCTGTTTAGGTTAAATTGAAAATATGACAGATTTGTCTAAAAGTATTCATTACCAGGTATGTGTATTGGTATGTCTATGTGTGTTACTGTGCCTCTGAACAAACTGTGTGGACGGTTCTTAACATGCCACAGAATGCACCCATTATGTCCCTGAATTGTCATCATTTTATTCTGCTAAATTCATGGCTCCATAGAAACCTCCAGTGTGACCTGTGAGCTTCGCTGAGCCCACTGTGCTCAAAGCCAGTCTGTATAAATACTCTGGGCCTCACCGTTTCACCTAAACAGGCTTAATATTTGCCTGTCACATGTCCCTTGGCCTTTTAAAAAATTTTGTGATTGATGTACTGGTGAGTAGACAATTTGTGCAATGTTAATATGAAACCTTAAAAATGAGAAAAAGAGTAGAATCATAGGTATAATTTGGTAGATAAGTAGCAGGTAAAGGAAAGTACCTTTATAGAACATTTTGAGGACCTTGTAGGAAATCGAAAATTTTAATGGCATGAGAATATCCAAAGTTGAGACAAGGGCAAGTCTGGGGAGACAGTTAAGTTGGAGTTAACTCTGCAAGGACAATGTTATTTCTAAATTTTAGTGTGCAGGTTCCCGTGAAGCGTACAAATGGAAACAACTATTTTAAAACAAACCATCTAAATGAAACTTTTAACTAGAACAAGGTAAATGCTGTAGGGAAAATACAGATTTTATTTTAACAGTATTTTCAAAAACAAATAGATGCCAAAGTTTTTTAAGCTATGCAATAAAGAAAAATGAAAAGATGGCTAATATGAGAAATGAAATATGAAATTAAAAAATTAGACATGTAATTGGAATTTGT
>VMDR010031095.1:0-12108 GCA_007922815.1 Macrotus californicus | reverse complement strand
GCAAGGTTTTTTTTTGTCTTTCAGCACTTTGAGTGTATCATGCCACATCCTGTGGTATGTAAAGTTTATGCTGAAAAACCTGGGGACAGTCTTATGGGAGTTCCTTTCTTTGTAACAAGTTGTTTTTCTCTTGCTGCTTTGAAGATTCTCTCTTTATATATAACCTTTGATATTTTAATATCGTGTGTCTTGGTGTGAATCTCTTTGGGTTTACCTTATTTGAAAATCTCTGTGTTTCCTGGACCTGGATGTCTGTTTCTTTCCTCAGATTAGGGAAGTTTTCTGCCGTTATTTCTTCAAATAAGTTTTCTGTCCTTTTTCTCTAGCCTTTCCTCTCAGGACCCTTACAATATGAATGTTGTTCTGTTTTAAAGTGCCCCATGGGTCTCTTAAATTATCTTAATTTGTTTCCGGTTTTTTCCCTGCTCTGTTTGGGTGATGGCCACTGATCTTTAGTACAGATCACTGACTCTTTCTTCTGCTTCATCTAGTCTGTTGTTGAATCCCTCTAGTGTATTTTTCTGGGAGGAGGTACAGTTATTATATTATTCACCTCTTTGACTTCTGTTTGGAGCTTTCTTATATATTTTATTTCTTTGTTGAAGTACTCACTGTGTTCATTTATTTTTCTCCTGAGTTTGGCGAGCATCTTTATGACTTTTACTTTGAACTTTTTATCAGGTAAATTACTTGTCTCTGTTTCTTTTAGGTTTCTCTCTGGAGTATTGTCTTCTTTTTTTTTTCTCATTTGGAACATATTTTTCTGTTTCCTGACTTTGCTTAATTTTCTGTTTCTTGCTATGTTTCACACAAAATGGCAATCTCTCCCCATCTTGAAGAAGTGGTCACTGGGAATGAGTTTCAGTCTGTTGTTTGTGCAATGCCCTGGAAGTAGTATAATCTGCCAAAAACTATCTCTCTGATTGACTCATTCCCATGGGGCCCAGCAACACAAGCCCCTCTGGCCACCCACACCAGACATTCAAGGGGAGTCCCCTCTGGGGACTGCACAAAGCTTCTGGGCGTGGTGGTGTGAGGCAACAGTGGAGCTCTGGGTGGGAAGAGGCTGAATGCCAGTCTGGCTGAGTGGGTCCAGAGGAGAGCTCAGCTTCAGGCGAGTGGTGCTGTCTTTGTTGAGGGAGAGTGCAAAACATGGCGCTTGTCAGTGTTGGGCTTTGATCATTGTTTTATTATCTAACAAAATATGATGGCTGACTCAGGTCTTGTCTTCCAAAAGTAGTTCTTGTGTCAATAGACTCCCATTCTGTGAAGGTTATTCATTAACTACAGACTCAAGCTTGCAGCCTTGAACTTGAATTAAACTTTTCTAGCCAGGTCTGAATTTAAGAATATGTGGCTTATAGTTTCCTATTTCTGCAAAACTATTGAACCATTAAACAGATTTGTCATTTAAGCCCAGTCACCTGGGTTTTCTGTTTTTGCAGCCAAATTCATTCCTAACTAGCACAGAGAATTCCCATTAGGGATTCCAGGAAAGCACTTTCTATAGATACATTTTCCCTTCCAGGGTTCTTCATCACAGCTGCTCATGTCCAAGCCTGGAAGACATCACTAGCCTTCTACCATTGCCCTCCACCTTCCCAGTTTATCAACTACCTCCCAAATGCATTTTGAATTATTTCTTTCTTTCTATTCTTTGCTACCAGTGGGTCCCAGCAACTATGTCACTTCTTGTCTCAGCTATTCAGTAACCTCCCAAATGATGTCACTGCTCCCATGCTCACCCTCTTTGAAGCAGCCAGAATGATTTTTAAAAGTATAAATTTGATCCTGGCACTCCCATCCTTAAGGTATCCCTTAGATTCTTGGGCATTGGGTAAAATGCTCAACCTATAGCAAAACAATTACCACAAACTTAGCAATTTAAAAAACACACATTGTAGTGCTGCCTGAGTGTCTCAGTTGGTTGGAACGACACCCTGTACACCAAGGAGTTGTGGGTTTGATTCCCCGTCAGAGCTCATACTTAGGTTGTGGGTTCAATCTTCAGTTGGAGCGCTTGCAGGAGGCAACTGATTGATGTTTCTCTCTAAAATCAATGTTTCTTTCTCTCTCTCCTTTCCTCTCTTTCTAAAATCAATAAGCATATGCTCAGGTGAGGATTTTTTTAAAAAAACAATGATTTAAAAATAAAAAAGAGCACAATGTATAATTACAGTTTCCGTGGGTCAAGAGTCTAGGGATGGCTAAAATGGGTCTTTGGCTCAGGGTCCCACAGGCTGCAGTGAAGGTGTTCACTGGGCCATGATCTCATCTGAGCCTCAGTGGACCTCTTTTATGCTCACTGGTTATCAGCAGAATTCAGTCTCTTGCAGCTGTAGGACTGACCTTCAACTCCTGAAGTCTGGTTCAGGGTTCCTACATGGCTCTCTCTACACCATGGCAGTTTGCTCCCTCAGAGCCAACATAAGAACGTCTCTGCTGCTTTTTATGTCTCTAACATCGAGACCTTTTAAGTCATAAGATAAAATTTACCATTTAACTATTTTTAAGTGTACAGTTCAGTGACATTGAGAATATTCACATTGTTGTTCAACCATCACCACCATCCATGACCAGAGACCTTTACATCATCCCAAATAAAAGCTCTATACCTACTAAGCAATAACTCCCCCTTTTCCCCTCCCCAGCTTCTGACAACTACCATTCCACTTTTTGTTTATGTGAATTTGACTACACTAAGTACTTCATACACTGTTTGTCCTTTTGTGAGTGGCTAATGGATCCTCTTTTAAAGGGCTTACCTAACCTACTTAAGCCTGCTCGTGATAATTTCCATTTTGATCAACTTAAGATCAACTTACGATCAACTGATCAGGGACCTCAATTACATTGACAAAATTCCTCCAACTTTGCCATGTAATGTAGCCATCACAAGAGTAACATCGCATGGTACTCACAGACCCCACCCACACTCAAGGGGAGGGTATTATACAGGATGTGTACGCAGGGGACAGGAATATTGGGAGCCACCTTAAAATCCTGCCTACCACTGATGGTCTCCAAGGCCCTGCGTGATTGGACTCTCACGTTTCTCTCCCTCCTGACCTCATTCAAGTCATTGTCCTCAGTGTCTGTCCTCCTTTGGCCATACTGACCTTTCTGTGACTGAAGTACCAATCTCTTTATTACCTCTAGGCCTTGACCCATGCTACAGAAATGGTTCTCCTAAACTCTCCACCTGCTAATTTCCTACACATTTTTCAGGTGTTAGCATAACAGTCTCTCTTACGGGGAAGGCCTTCCAGAGTTCTCCAAACTAAATGAACACCCCACTACATCCTTGCACGACTTACTATATTTTTAACTCAAAGATATATCAGAATGCGCAATTAGATATTTATCGTGGTATTTCTTTAATGTTGGTCTCCCCACTACATGGAAGCTCTGTGAACACAGTGCCCTTGCCAGTTTTATTCCCTGCTGTACCTCCAGCACTGTGAATAGCTCCGGGCATTTAGGAGGCTCTCGATACACATTGATGGACTGATTGACAGGCAGAGTGACTGAAGAAATGGGGGAAAATGCCATCAGAGTCAACCACAAGTTTCTCCCCAGTAAGGTTCAGAAGCAACCTTAGGAATATTCTTACTAGTAGTGTTAGTTATTATATCAGCAAAGATACACATGAGGTTGCAGTAACAAAGCTATCTTGAAATACTTGAATACAAGGGCTTAAACAAGATGAAAGTTCATGTCTCTCCCATGAAAACTGGTGAGAAGTAGGTAGGTAGTATAAGGTAGACCAGTTGGTTTGGAGAAGTTGTTGGCTGTCAAGTTCCTTCTACCTTGTGGTTCCACCATCACCTCAAGGTTTCCTCGTTTGTATTGTCAAAATTACCCATCCACCAGTGTTATGTCCACACTCCGGTTCACAAGAGAGAAGAAACATGGAGGACAAGCATTTATTGCTAATAATGTGGTCTGAAAGTAGCACACATTACTTTTACTTACAGCCCTTTGGCTCAGTTGAATTACATGGTCACATCTTACTGCAAGGGAGACTGGGAAATAAAGTATTTAGCTGGATGGCCATAAGCCCAGCTCAATCTCAGGACTAAATTTTCTTCTTTTTTTTAAACTGTTGACATTATTACAGATGTCTTTATTTACCCCCACCCTTTGCCTGCCTCCATCCAGCCTCTGCCCAACCCCCCTTCCCTCTGGCCATCACCTCACTGTTGTCTGTGTCTATGAGTTATACATATATATTATTTGGCTAATCTCTTAACCTCCTTTCATATAGTCCCACTTCCCCCTTCCCCCCTTCTTTCTGACAGCTGTCAGTGTCTTCCATGTGTCCATGCCTCTGTTTCTCTTTTGTTCGTCAGATTCCACATATAAGTGAGACCATATGGTACTTGTCTTTCTCTGACTTGTTTATTTCACTTAGCATAATACTTTCTAGGTTCATCCATGTGTTGGCAAAAGATAAGATTTCCTCCTTTTTGCAGCTGAGTAGAATTCCATTGTGTAAATGTCCCACAACTTTTTTATCCACTCATCTGCTGATGGGCACTTGGGCTGTTTCCAGATCTTGGCTATTGTAAATAATGCTGCTATGAACATAGGGGTGTGTATATTCTTTTGAATTGGTATTTCAGGATTGTTAGGACATATTCCCAGAAGCGGGATTGCTGAGTCAAAAGGCAGTTCCATTTTTAACTTTTTGAGGAAACTCTATACTGTTTTCCACAGTGGCTGCACCAGTTTGCATTCCCACCAACAGTGCACAAGAGTTCACTTTCTCAACATCTTTGCCAGCACTTGTTGTTTGTTGATGTGTTGATGGTAGCCATTCTGACAGGTGTGAGGTGATATTTCACTGTGGTTTTAATTTGTATGTCTTTGATGATTAGTGGCATTTAGCATTTTTTCATATATCTATTAGTCATCCTTATGTTCTCTTTAGAGAACTGTCTATTCAGGTCCTTTGCCCATTTTTTAATTGGATGGTTTGTCTTTCTGGTGTTCAGTTATATAAGTTTTAAAAAATATGTTTTGGAAATTAAGTCCTTATCAGATGTATCATTGGGCAATATATTCTCCCATACAGTGGATTCCCTTTTCATTTTGTTGATGATTTCTTTTGCTGTGTAGAAGCTTTTTAGTTTGATGTAGCCCCATTTGTTTATTTTTTTCCTTTGTGCTATAGAGGCCTTTGTTATGCGGTCAAGGCAATTGCAAACTCAGGAATGAATAGTCATTGTGTGTTGAATGTGTGTGTGTAACCAAAAATGGTTGAAACTAGATGAAGCTTAACCTCAAAAGCAGCAGAAGACTTGGGCTTTTTATTTGGGCACAAGAGGGCACAAGGTCTCCTGGCACTCATAAAACCAGGTCAGCACCCCACCATCTAAGATATGCTAATTGTGCCATGAAGGAAAGTCCTTCCTAGTCCTTGCTTAAAATTCCAGTGAACTAATATCAGCCCAGTCTCCTGTAATCCACAAGACTTCCACTTAACTTTTGACCCAAACATTCAGATGAGAAACCAGGGGCCCCAGGTCTGCCTGTGAAGAGGGGGGCAATTGGCATAAGCAGGTGATGAAACCAGGTAATGGGGAGGCCTGAAGAGTGGGTGACACCACCTGGAGCCACAGGGTCTTCCCTCAGCTCCTCTGGGATAGAGTTGGCCACACAGATGCACAGGGAGGCACACAGATGGGTATTTAAGTGGGCCAGCCCTGACACTTTAATTGATGTATGAATTCAGCTCTCCTTCCCTCAGCCTTCTTCCTTGATCTCGGAGTGCTCCTCTTCTGAAGGGCAGGAGTTCAATGTGAGAAGTCACCTCTGGCTGAGTGGGCAGGGAAGCCCTTCCTGGGAGGTGGGATTTGAGCTGCATGTTAAAGAATAGATAGAGAGGGTGGGAAATGAGGATTGTCAGGTCAGTGAGGAATTTGATTTGTCAAGAGTTGGAATTTCCTGGAATGGGGGGTAGACTAGAAAGTTGAATTGGGGACTGATTGCAGAGGTGTTGACTGTGAGGCTGAAGCCGTGGGGTACTTTTGATCTGGTACCTGACGTGCACAGGTCTGCAGTGATCCAAGACAAATTTGACAGTGAGCTGTGGAACAGACTAAACAAGAGAGACCAGAGACAGGGAGGTCTGTCATAAGCTATTGTCATGGTCAACGCCCACAGTGGGATGTACGTGACCCAACTGGAAAAGGAGAGGAAAAGAAAAAATTCCTGGTGACCAATCCATTGAATTTGGGAATGAAAAACACAGGGAAATTGACCATTTAAAAGTTGTTTCTGCAGCCTGTATGATGCTCACTTTAGGCAGCTGTGTTTAGGAAAGAGAGAGGGCCCTAACTAAATTGATAGCATATTTCCAGCTCTTTCACGTGGGTCACAATCTTTCAGGATAATGGAGAGTTTCTTACAAAAGAAGTACCGTAATTTCACCCAGTGCAATTGCATTATTTTTCGCTTCTAGCAGAATTCTCAGAATCTTGTCAGTTCTGCTCATCTTATTTGTAACGTTTCTCTCAAAGAACTTCTGGCTCTTTATTCACTTCCAACAGAAACCAGAGTGGAGTGTAAGCCAGGGAGACAAAGTTATCCTCCCCTTCAATCTTGTTGCATTATCAGGAGAGCCACCAGGAGAGAGATGGTCATTCCAAGTTATAAGTCTGTTTTTGGAGAGAATAAAATGGATGAGCTCTTCATAAAGATGTGGGCAAAATGAAAAGAAACCATCAGGGAATGGTGCAGCATCTCCAGGATAGGAACTGCGGAGAGCCTTCGCCATGGTAAGCTTGAAGGGACAAGAAGAGGTGGTCACAAAGGGCTGTAGCTGAAGGAGGGATGGCTGGGAAGTTGCTGTGGCCTTCAGCCTGGGAACCAGCCCCAAGGCGGTCAGCCCATTGTCCACAGGCCACAAGCTGGAACAATTAGTGTCCTGATGGCTCTCTCTTCCTGCTCTCCTATTTCCTGCTGGTACCCACTGCTGGGCAGGACTCAGCTTGAACCCAGAAGTTGAGGAAGCTCAGTTGACACAGTTCATACAGGTCAGCTCCCGGGGGCAAGTGAAGTAAGAGGAGTAGATCTGGAGGGACAAGTGGAATGTTCAGCATGTTAATACTGACATACAAACCAAATTAACAACGTAAACCACCTATCATTTACTGACACTACTATCACGTACTAACCACGGGCCTAGTGTGAGGAAATGATGTAAAGCCACGCCTAGGCTCCGAGTTATTGGGAAAGATAGAGCAGTCTACAGGGGGAGGAGACTGGCTTCGAGGCCCCGAGAGGAACAGGTATCCTGGGACATGTAGAGACAGAGCAGGAAGAAAGAAACTGCAAATCACTTTTCAGCTTCCTGGTTTCAGTTCTCTGAGAGGCTTGTGCCCATTTTCATGAAAGTCCCTTGATTTCATACAAAAAAATTTCCCTTTGACATAAGGCAACTTGGGGAAGTTTCTATTTCTTACAACCAAAAACTTTGAGTTTACTTCATTTGAAATAAAAAAAACCTTGAACACAATTTCTTTTAATACATATAACCACCCTGAAAGATAGGCCTCCTTACCCCCATTTTAAAGATGAGGATATTCTATGTCCAAGTAAGATTAGGTCAACTGCATCAAGGGAGCTGGAACTCACACCCGGGTGTGCCTGACTCCAACACTCAGGAATTTTCTACGACTCCACAAGCTGCAAGGCTGACCAAAAGCAATTTCCAAAACCAGAATTGAACTCCACCCTTAACCAAGGCACCCCTATGGGGAAGTTGGCCTCTCTCTCTCAGCTTGCCAGCTAGCACACGATTCTGCTGAGGAGCTGGCTAGCAGGGCCACTCAACCCCTAAATGTTTGACAGAAGGCAAGAAAGAGACCAACCTTGAACTTGTAAAACTGCAGTCAAGTTTTTTCTCAAGTACTACAAAAGCAGTATATTTGTAAATGCCATTATTATTCAGCTAAATACCACAAATGGGGTTGACTGCACATGGGAACACCTCTGTACCCCCAAATATCCAGTGCCCCCAGACCCAGAGGGAGGCTGGGCTGTTGGAGAAGGATGGCCTGCTCACCTCTAGCCTGCAGAGCCCAGGGTGGGGCTCTGGCCCCTCCCCCCATCTCCTCCCATCCCAAGGGCCACACCCTGTCAGCTTCCCCACCTCAGAGCAGGAAGGTGAGGTGAGGTAATGTCTCTGCTCACCCCTAACCCACAGTGGCCAGGGGATGAAAAGAATCTCAGAAATGCTGTGTTTAATTTAAAGCAGACCCAGCCTGCCTTAACCAGGCTGCAATTTCACTCAGAATAACCAGTTTGTTTTTCTTGGACATTCCGGGAACTAACCAGCCACCTCCTGTTAAATCCCAAAAGGAATGTTAGGGGGGCCCCTTGATGGGGCCACAGGCTGACTACAATTCAACCATTTGCTGTCTCATTCTCCCTTAGGCCAGGAACTCCTGCTTCAGGTCAGTCGGGTCTCTCGGGTGGTCACTGGAGGGCTCTTCCTTTGTTCCCTGGGTTCTCCCTCCCCCAGCACCTAACTCGGTGCCCAGGGTTCTGGGGGTAAAAGGTTGCCATGTAGATAATAATAGCACATGATCCATCATCTGTCCGCATGTCCTGTTCATCAAGTGCTCTCTGTGTGCCCTGCTGAACCCGTTCTGCCCACTATCTTGTTAAATCCTTACAACATTCCAGTAAGGTGCGTGGAAAATTTGTATTGCTTTTTTTAAAGATGGTGAAACTGAGGCTAAGGGAGGTTATATAACTTGCCCCAGGTCACCCAGCTATAATCGGAGTGCCCAGTTCTGGGTCCAAAGTCCAGGTTTCTCTTGGCAGCCAGGTCAGACTAGCCCCTCCCTCCTAGAGCCTGAGGAGATTTGGGTGATGCCCTTGTTGGCCATATTGGTGTCTGTGAAGGGAGCGCTCTGGGGACATCAGGGCGACTGCTGGTGGGAGGGGGGGCTGTAATGCCAAGCCCTTCCTTCTAGTTGTTGACACCCCACTTTGGATTGGGTTGGGCTGGGAGCTTCCAACTTCTGTGGGGTTTGCTGCTAGCAGGGGTCTTGTGACTATTAAGTCTGATCAAAGCAGGAGGAAGCAGCACTGGTGGTGAAGTCAGGGAAGGTGCCAGAGGCAGGTTCCTGGGCTCTGGGTTGGCTCTGTGATCTCAGGCAAGTCCCTCCCCCTTTCCGGCCTCCGATTCTCCTCTACAAAATGGTAAATGGGGATGGACCTGAGGAGGACATGGACTTAAATTCTTCAGGCCTCTTCGGGGCCTAATGTGCTCTGAGTTCACTTTGCATCAGGATCTTTGGCTCCAGGAGACCTGAGAGGAAGGTGCTAGGAGAAGGGACACCAGGGAGCCATTTCTGGGGAAGTTTTCAGGACATGGGAGAGGAGGGAAGAACAAGTGGGGCCTACAGGAGAAATAGGGACCGGGTGGCCCACATGGATCTATTTGTGCGCCCTAAGTCCAGTTCTGGAGACATTTCCCAGAGCTTGTCCTTCCTTCTTGAGGCTAGGAGGGCACAGCAGAGGGCACTCAGCGCGTAAGGCTGCCCCAACTGAAAAACAGTTTCTTCTTTGCAGCTTCGAAAGGGAGACTGCTGTGCTGGGAACTGACTACCTCGGGTGCCTTTCTCTGCCTGGTGTCCCCTCTACCCTCAGGGCAGCTAAGAAATGAGCTCTCTGGTCTCACAAATGAGGCTGCCTTTGATTTCAAGGGTAGTGGGCAGGGCAGGCTGGGTGGTAGACTGAGGCAGGTGAGATCTCTTTAGCTCCGTTGGCTGGGCCAGGAAGAGGAGAGCTGCTGCTGTCGTGGGGGGGGGGGGGGGGGGGAGCAAGGAGCTCCAGGTCTGAGAGGGGCTGATAAGGGGCCTCTCGGCGAGGGACAGGCTCAGGGGACAATGGACTTAGTGTCAGAGGCCTCAGCTGTTCATTTCCCTCTCCGCTCCCAAGAGAGGTTTCCATGGCGCCCAGATCCTGACTTGGCCACTGGTGTCAATGGAGACATTGTGTGGGAATCTTTGAGTCCCAGCCTCGTCCCTGGGTGGGGGGGTGGTGCGGGGACCATCTCCTCTGGCCCTGCAAATGCTTCCTAGCACTGTGCTATAGGATGGTCTTCAGGGGCTTCCCAAGGCCACCCCCCCACTCTGACCCAGGAAGGGCAGAGATATTGGGGGCTTTCCTGGGTGGGCACTGTATGAGGTCCTTCCCGTTCAGGCTTGCATTCTTCAGGAGTTGCTCATCTGGGGGAGAGGAGTGGACAGGAGACACTACTCCTTTTTGTGTATTTTTCCCAACCTAAGTCTATAAATTAACATTCCTCTTTACTGGTTCATCTGTAGGGATGGTAAATTTTGGTGCCAAGTTTGGAGAAATGGGAGGCATTTTACCAGTTACGAAGCCATGAGGACATGCCACGTACTTTTTTTTTAACCAAAGAAGCACTGTAGCTAGTTAACCTAGGTAACCCTTAACACGAGGTGGCTCACAGCAAGTACTATCATTAAGGGGGAAAAATGCTTTGGCAGTGACCTGGGGGTTCCAGGAAGGCTTTGCAAAAGAGCTGGAACCTGAGCTGGGCCTCCGCAGGCAGGCTCAGCATGAACACAGGCACAGAGGTGGGGATGTCTAGGGAATCGTGGGGCATGAGCACCTGGTGCCTGTGATAGGAGACCACAGGGCCCTGGACTGAACGTAGAGATCTAGGCTTTTTCTAATTAAAATGGGGACTCAGAAAGCCCACTCTGTGGAAGTGTCCCACCAGCAGCAGTGCCCCCACACAGCTGTCATGGAATGGCTAACTGTGTAAGCAGGTGTTTATCCCGTTTTCCCAAGAAAATGTCATCCCCATCTGAACCTGTGCCATGCTGCATCACCCCTATAGCACTGGCGAATGCTGTTAGGTGAAGTGTGGCAGGTGCTTGAGGAGAGGAACCCAGATGAGAGATGGCAGGAGTGGGGCCTGTGAAGGGAACTGGAGGGTGGTAGGAAAACACAGGGAGTAGAGTGGCTTCGGCAAACACCCATTTGATAAAAGAAGAAACTATGGCTCAGGTGGGTAATGCTGTTATCAGTGAAAGTGGAGTTCTTGTGGTGTCTAAAGGGAAATAATTTAGACCCACACAGGAGGGCGTAGCTGTATGGTAAGGATTATTAATAATATACAATTTTCTGGGGTGGGGGGAGTGGTGGGGGAAAATGCAAACTGTAATTGAACAACAATAAAGTAATTTAAAAATAAATAAAACAAAACAAGACAAACAAACAAAAAAATAATGTACAATTAAGGGGGCTTACCTCCTGACTTCCCAATGTCCCATCTTCCTCTGTCTCACTATGAAAAAGTCCAATCTTATCTTCAATAGGACCAGGATGAAAGCCGCTACCCAGAGTTTATGCTCCATATTAAAGTCCAATCCAGTCCTGGTTGGTGTAACTCAGTGGATTGAGTGCAGGCCTGCAAACCAAACAGTTACCGGTTCAATTCCCAGTCAGGGCACATGCCTGGGTTGCGGGCCAGATCCCCAGAAGGGGACACACGAGAGGCAACCACACGTTGATGTTTCTCTCCCTCTCTCCCTCCCTTCCCCTCTCTCTAAAAATAAATAAATAAAATCTTTAAAAAAAATAACCTCACAATTAAAAAAAAGTCCAATTCAGTCCAGCATCTGGCTGGCTTAGCATGGGTTTCCAGCTGCAGCCCACTGCTGTGCTGCGGTATTCAGGCCCCTCCCGGAGGCCATGGACAGAACAGGTGTGTGCTCTGTGTGAGAGGGGGTCACGAGCCAGAGAGCGAGCTTCTTTGTTCCCCTGGGCTTGTTTCTCAAAATGACCAATCAACTTTCCAGGTTTTTGTGGCTTTGGATAGGGTCCATCCCGCAGTTAGACTGACAGGCCTCTATGGTCTAGCACTTCCCCGTGTGCCCCCCAACAATCAGGTGTGGGGTGGGGGGGACAGGGTTAATCCCTTTGGTAGAGCAACGCTATGGTCTGACTTTGCCTCTCTGGAAAACTTGTCGTTTTCCTTTGGGGACCCTGAGTGCCAGGAAAGCAGCTTTGCAGGAGGACAAAAGTGCAGAAGCATAGGGTGGGGTGGGGTGGGGT
>VMDR010031094.1:0-12150 GCA_007922815.1 Macrotus californicus | reverse complement strand
TTCATATTTGTAGCTGTGCAATGAGATCAACAGCAGTATAAAGCTTATGGAATCAAACTGTGTGATTATTTTTTGTTACATAAAATGTTTTCTTAGAGAAAAAGAAATATGAAGTACTTTCAATATAATTCATTAAAATAAAGCTATCCTTGGTCTCAACTTGGTTGTAAATTTATTTATGGAAGATATGACTTTGAAAATAAAGAGTTTTAAATAAAGAAAGACAGATTGTATACATGACCAAAAAATAAAACTGCTTACAGTTTTAACCATAGCAATCTGAATTCTATTCTGAAAAATTGATGGTACCTATCTCTGTTTGTGTCTCTGAGTAATCTTGATCAGACTCTACAGGGAAAACAAAATAGAAAAACCTGCCTATTTTCTGGAGGGTATGCTCATAGTAGATGTCAGAACCCTCATCAGCAAAATGGCAAAAGTAAATTTGTCACGATAGCCTGGTATTCCATTTTTGCTACTGTAAATAGCTCTCTGACTGCAATCTGTCATTACTTATTAAAGTTGCCATTCATATGTTATAAAAGCATTTGATGTAGCTTCAAATATCTAAGCTGATATTTGAGTCACATATACAGTAAAAAATGCAAGTATTTCCCTGTGATTCCATATAACATCTTCAAACATTAAATGGCCATAAATATGGGGGGGATGAAAAACAGTTAAGTAGTCTTATGCTAGAATGAGGAAAAGTTTCTTTCACAACATTAAAACTTTTTAGCACATATTTTAGTAAAGTCCCAAATTAATGTGGATATGGAAAACAAATTCAAACACTGAAACACAAAAAGATAAAGGTAAAAGTTATGATGAACAAGAGAAATTACATAAAACCCTTATTAATAACCATAACTTTTTATGAAATCATGAAAGAAATCTCCATGAAAGAAAGCAAGAACTTCAAAGCATGCCAGCATCACAAAGTCCATTGTGAAAATAACTACATTGAACCTGGCTTCAAAACCACAACAGTAAGAAAAAAAAAAAGGATCTTTGGTGTAACTGTATATTCCGTCTTTCTCACCCAATTCACTCCAGTGTCATACAAAATTTGTTACAGGGCGATATAGGAAACTTCTAAACTGAAGAAATAGTTGAGAAAACCTTTTTGAAAAAGACCACAATTAACATATGTATAAATTAGTACCTTGTGCTAAGATATTTCTTTTTGTAATAAAGGTCCATGAAGTACAATCAAGGCCATGCATTCTCATGTTAACATTGGTATGCCCACTCCTCAGCAGATCATTGCAAGTGAAAGGCTGCCCATCTTGTTCCAGATGCACACTGGTCCAGCAATGAGAGGATTCCTGCTCCGAGGACTTCCTGATTTGACAACTGACAGTAAGGAAGAGATGCCAAAACTTTTGTTTAGAGAACAAAAATGTACAAATATTTCCACATGTTTGCGCGGTGTCTTAAAAAAAATTAGCGAGATGTAGCTCCTAATTTACTCAATAAAGTTTTAAATATGACATTATATACATATCAGTATATATATACACACACACATACACATATACACACACACATATATATACACACATATATATATATATATAAAGAGAGAAAGAGAGAGAGAAAGATTAAGATTTAGGTTCCAATAAAACTTATAGTTTAGTATGAGGCTTTAGACAGACCTTCAAAGCTCATTGATTTTTTTCCATTTTTTTTATTGTTGTTCAGTTACAGTTGTCCCCATTCCCCTCCTTTGCTCTCCCCTTGATTTTTATCATTATATACAATAATGGCAGTCCCACAACTTGGACTGAAGTGACCAAAAGATTATGTCCCAAATATCTAGTGAACTATTCCTAAGTGCATCACTAATGGTACTTAATTTTTAAAGTGCATTCTGGCATGGCACACATTCTGCATTCTTAACTGATTAATAGTAGCTCTAAGAAAGGTAGACTAGGCCTTTGATTTATACAACTGCCTGATTCTGGCTTTAGGTATCGTACCCCTGATTCTCTCTACTCCTTATCTTGACTCGCCTGACTCCAAAAGAAAAACTAATTTTTTCAACATTTATATGGACAGTGCAAATACCAGCAACCCTAGAGACAGACAAAGGTGAGAGGTGGGCTGTTTCACTGTGAGGTGGATGAGACGGACTGTGGCACTAGGAACTGTATTGAAGAAAAAAGCAGAAAGTGTATTGAGAGAGTATACAGTTCATATGGTACCATGGTAATAGCCTGTCAATGAGACAAAACCAAAAGTAGCATTTAAATAAAAAAAGTAATAAGCGAATAGTCAATACAGGTTGTTAGAAAATTAGGCTAACCGTTGGCAGATAAGGAAGGGAAGAGAGAGGGATAGAGGGAGGGAGGGAAAGAAAACATTGCATAAGAAATAAAAGAAGGGCTTAAAATTAAGAAATATGCTAACACGTATCTTCTTAGCAAAGCTCAAGAAAAATTAATAATTTTCACAGGTGCTAAAAATTGGGTATTTGGCAAAAATTTGGAATTCAGTAAATAAGAATGATAAATATATCTATTTCTTTTTTTATTTTAATATATTTTATTGATTATGCTATTACAGTTTTCCCATCTTCCCCCCCTCTGCCCTGCACACCCCTTCCCCCCACATTCCCCCTCTTTAGTTCATGTCCATGGGTCATATATATAAGTTCTTTGGCTTCTACATTTCCTATACTATTCTTAACCTCCCCCTGTCTATCTTCTACTTACCATTTATGCTTCTTATTCCCTGTACCTTTCCCCTCTCTCCCCAGCCACCTCCCTGAGGATTACCCACCATGTGATCTCCATTTCTATGATTCTGTTCCTGTTCTAGTTGTTTGTTTGGTTCGTTTTTGTTTCTGTTTTAGGTTCAGCTGTTAATAGCTGTGAGTTTGTTGTCATTTTACTGTTCCTATTTTTGATCTTCTTTTTCTTAGATAAGTCCCTTTAACATTTCATATAATAAGGGCTTGGTGATGGTGAACTCCTTGAACTTGACCTTATCTGGGAAGCACTTTATCTGCCCTTCCATTCTAAATGATAGCTTGGCTGGATAGAGTAATCTTGGATGTAGGTCCTTGCCTTTCATGACTTGGAATACTTCTTGCCAGCCCCTTCTTGCCTGCAAGATTTCTTTTGAGAAATCAGATGACAGTCTGATGGGCACTCCTTTGTAGGTTACTGTCTCCTTTTCTCTTGCTGCTTTTAAGATTCTCTCTTTATCTTTCATCTTGGGTAATGTAATGATGATGTGCCTTGGTGTGTTCCTCCTTAGGTCCAACTTCTTTGGGACTCTCTGAGCTTCCTGGACTCCCTGGAAGTCTATTTCCTTTGCCAGATTGAGGAAGTTCTCCCTCATTATTTGTTCAAATAAGTTTTCAATTTCTTTCTGTTCTTCTTCTCCTTCTGGCACCCCTATGATTTGGATATTGGAATGTTTAAAGACATCCTGGAGGTTCCTAAGCCTCTCCTCATTTTTTTGAATTCTTGTTTCTTCATTGTGTTGTACTTTAATGTTTCCTTCTTTCTTCTGGACCACACCGTTGATTTGAGTCCTGGTTTTCTTCCCATCACTGTTGGTTCCCTGTACATTTTCCTTCATTTCCCTTATTATATCCTTCATTTGTACATCTAATTTGTGACCAAATTCCACCAAGTCTGTGAGCATCCTGATTACCAGTGTTTTGAACATGCATCTGATAGGTTGGCTATCTCTTGGTCGCTTAGTTGTATTTTTTCTGGAGCTTTGATCTGTTCTTTCATTTGGGCCATTTTTGTTGTCTTGGCGCGCCTATTACGTAGTAAGGGGCAGAGCCTTAGGTGTTCATCAGGGCGGGGCAGCCACATCGCTGCATTGTGACGCTATTTGTGGGGGAGGAGTCTGAGAGGGAACAATGGTGCTTGCTCCACTCTGCCAGTTTTCAGTGACTTTCTGAGCTACCCACAGTCAAATTGGGCCCCTCGGTGCTGATTCTGGTGCTGATTCCCGGTGCGAGGGTTTATGTATGCTCTAGGACCCTGTGGGTCTCTCCAATGAGCTTTCCTGTGAGGCTGGGAGTTTCTCCCATTGCTGCCGCCTCAACCCCACAGGAGTTTTCAATCAGGGGCTTTGAGGCTTTATTTCCCCATGCTGGAACTCTGGGTTGTGCGGTCTGTCTCGCTCCCCAGTTGTTCCTCCTGGTTTATCCTCACGAGGGAGTGGGACGCCTGGTCTGCAGCTGCCACCTCTCCCAGCCAGCTGCGCCTTTCCTCGATCCACCAGCCACCACCCCGCTGTGCGAGTCCTCTCCGCCCCTCCTACCAGTCTGGATGTATGTTTCTTCTTTAATTTCTTGGTTGTCAGACTTCCATACGGTTCGATTTTCTGTTGGTTCTGGCTGTTTTTTTGTTTTAAAATTTGTTGTCCTTCTTTTGGTTGTTTGAGGAGGCACAGTGTGTCTACCTACGCCTCCATCTTGGCTGGAAGTCAATGTATCTATTTCAAAGCCAAATTCAGCATTATGCTAAATAGAAAAACAAGAGAATCTCTACTAAATTTAGAAACATGACAAGGATGACCTTTACCACCACTAATATATCATTGATTAAGCACAAAAAAATATCTAGAATATACTGGAAACTAAAAGTAGGTTTCTTGTTAGTTATTTTGCTTGGAAAGATGCATCTGCGCAAAAGTGAATAGAGTGTGTGGTAGATTTTATTATTGTTTACGAATACTTGCTACTCCTCCTTGGAGTATATTATACTTTGCTACCCTATTAACATCAGGGTTCATCAACTAACTTGTTTTTGTCAATGAATTGTGATCGAAAGTGATGTGTTTTACTTCTAGGCAGAAGATAGAAGGGACCAAGAAATGATTAAAATTATGTTTCAAATAAGTAGGAAAAAAGGCATTTTTTAAATAAGTGATAATGGAGTGACAAGATGGCTTTACAGAAAACAATAAAACTGGATCCATTCCTTATGCTCAAAGTCAGGCTAAATTACAAAAGTGTCAGAGATATGGGTGTAAAAATCGAAGTAGTATAAGTATTTTAAATTGTCAATAGCTAAGGTGATAAATTAGGACAAGTCAAAATAAAAGAAATGATCCTTTATTCACTCACTGAGATGTTTTAAGCAAAAGACTAAACAGGAAAAAGCACCAGCTTCCTCGGTGTTTTGTTTTCCAGTAGCAGCTGTGTAGGGCCAGGGCCAGGTATACCCTAATGGGGGAAAATCTCAGCACTAACAGATCCCAAACAAAAGGCTCCTGCCTTTGAATGAACCTGGGGATCAAGGGTGGACCACGAGAAAGGGCTAGAAGTGGGAAAATACTGAATATTGAGTCGGAGTGAAGAAAAGTGTCTTTAAGTCCCTCCACCCCACTAAATAAGGCAGTTCCCACAACAAAGCCACCTGAGAAAGGTGAGGAAGGCTTGAGCTGGGCCCCTCCCATGACCCGGAGATCTCCAAATGGAGGCATTGACACTAAACATTCAGATACATGTTTAAGAGAAGGGGAGGCCTGGTGGTACTGAATCCTTAACTGCCACTCCCTCCAGACTGTGCACCTAGTCTGGTGTGAGCAGGACATGTTTCTTCTACAGGCTTGATGGGTAATGGCTTTATAATTACCTATGTTTGGGACAGACAGATCACACATAGGTTTTTGCTGGACTCTCAAAAATTATCATGTGTGAATTATGCCTAAAAACTGGAAATGAGGAAATATTTTTCAACCACATTTCAGAAGCAATATGGGAAAAGATGAACACACAATCACATAAAATTTTGCATAGCAAAATACACAAACAAAAAATTGAGGAAACAATTTGTAGGTTATTTTACAGACAAAGACTTATTACCTACAATGTATACAGAACTACTAAAGGACAAAATTAGACAGAAAAGACTATCAACCTCCATAGATAAGTAAGTTGGAAATATGAAGAGACACTTAAAAATGCAAATGACTCTTACCCATTTGAAAAGATGTTAAGTCTCATTCATGACAAGAGAAATGCAAAGTAAAACTACATTGAAATACCATTTTTCACATATCATATTGGAAAGCCAGAAGTTTACCAACATAGTCTGTTGGTGAGATTTTGAATAAACAAGCACTGTTGTTTCTTGCTGTTGGTGCTGCAAAATGGCAAAATGCCTGTGACGGGTGTTAAATAACAAAAATTCATCCCAGTAAATTGAAATATTCAAGGATTCCAAACCACAGATTAAAAATACTGCTATATACAGTCTAACCACTATGCTGTACACCTGAAACTAACATAAAATAATACTGAACATCGACTGTAATTGAAAAATAAATAAAAATAATAAAAATTGTTTTAAAAATTAAAGAAGTACTGTTTTCAGTTTGCAGTTGGTTGAACCCGAGGCTGTGAAATCCTCCGCTGAGGAAGACCAATTGCACACTTATTGAAAAAATATCTGCATATAAGTTGGCCCATAGAGGTCAAACCTGTCCTTGTTCAAGGGTCAATTGTATTAGAATAAAGTTTTAAAAGCATCGGTTCAATCAAGGGCACCCTTCTTCGTGGATGGGTATTAAGGATTTTTTCAGGTAGATGACCTCACTAGTATTGATTAGAAAATTCCAGACTGATTGTTTTAAGGCCACCTTCCTGGGAGGGGCTGAAACTGCAATTAAGTCTTGATCTGTGGTATTAAGGGCAAGTGATGTCACCTTGGGTCTGTTTTTTTCTTTGGTTTAACAAGGGGATATCAGAAATATCTAACAATATTGCATATTTATTTAGCTACCCTTTGAGTTAATAATCCTACTTCTCTGAATCTCAAAGTTACACTAACAAAAATACAGAAAGATATAGGCATAAGGCTATTTATAGTAGCACCACCTATCAATACCTAAAGACTGGAATGTATATGTCAAAAGAGAATGGATTGAATAAACTCTGATATATGCACATATACCAAAATGAAAAATTATTCAACTTTAAAATGGAATGAGAAATATCTATATATTACAAGAAATAATATCCTGTATACCTTGTTAAAACTGCTAAGAAAGGTTCTGGCAGATAGCCCTCACATGTCAGTCCCATCAGGAAACTGAAGATAGCCACCTTACCTGAAGGGATTCCTCCTTTTCAGGTGAAAGTGAGCATAGAAAAGCCTGTCTCTCTCCAATTCAGAGCATCTCTGAAGTGTCAACCTACTTTACGTCTCCCCTAGAGTGTCACCTGAGGCTTCAGTTGAGATGAATCCAGTTCATCTTCTCCCTCTGAAAAATCCTGCTTTCTTCCCTTCCTCTCTAAAATGTTAATTCCAATAAACCTATAATAAACTGAGTATACACTAACTGCATCATGGAGTCTGCTTCCCATGGAATCCAAGCAGTGACAATTAATACCAGGAGTAGTTCTGTGAGCCAAACTTGAGTGAGAATTTCAAAATAGATTGCCCCTCACCACATAGCAAATTTTGAATTGAATATAGGTAACCACTGACAGGACATGGCAATGCAATTGTTAAAACTGTTACTAGTGTTGTGATGGGGTGGCATGTGGAAGGATGGGAATGCATTAGCTGGTACAGTTCATGAGGTACTTAAGAGATATGAGTGAAAAAGCAACTATAAGAACAGTGGAATTGAATGGCTTTTGCTAAACTTGGTCATTGTGTATAAGGTAATGTATAACTGAGGTGATTAATCATTAGCAACTAAAAGTGAAGTGTGAAAGACCAACTATCTGCCTGGAGACTTTCAGGGAGGGTATTATCTCTTGAAGTAACAGGGCAGAGAAAACTGAGCATCAAACCCAGAACTCACCGTATTTTGCTGTATATGATGTACACCTATGTTTTTGCGAGCATTATACAAGGGATTGTTATACTCATGTAAAATTCTACCCATGTAATCATTGTACCCATGTAAAATGCACATCTTTATTTTTCCCTAAAAAGTTTGGGCAAAAAAGTGTGCATTATACATGGCAAATACGTGTAATACTCAGATTAACCACCCTTCAAAGGGTAAGCTCCAGCTAAGAAAGAACAGCCCTGCCTAGGTCAGAACTATTGTGGGGTTAAAAACCAGGACCTTGACACACAGAATGGATAACTCTGGTGTTGATGCCCCTGGAAAATCTCTAATGCTCAAATTCCTCTAGAGTTACTAAACATGCAGCAATGACCCATATCTCTGTTTAAAAGAAAAAGAAAAAGAGTCAAAAAAGAAAAATGTCTCCTTTGGTTAAAGAAGATGCAAAGGATGTTCCCCAAAGAACCAACTCTTAAATTGTGTCCTGAGCAAGAGCATGCTGGGCCTAATAAGGAAGGAAAGGGACTGAACCTCAAAAGAGCTATGAGACCCAGCCACCATGTGCCAGGAGGAGCCAGGAGTGTCTATATAGTACTAGATCCTGAGGGGGCTTATCAAAAGTGCCAGAACATAAAACTGGATACTAAGAAATTATCAATGCATCCTCCCCTGTGATACAGTATATAACTCTCTGTTAAATATCTAAAGAAATGGTACAAATATCCTGCTAGGATGGCTCCTAAAAGCATGGAAAATGCAATGGCCTATACTAAGGGAGTGGGTATCCTTAAACTGTCATAACAGAGAGTAGAAAATGCATTTAAAAGCTAATGAAAGTGGCATTGCTAGAATAAAAGGCCAGAAAATCCACAATATTTACCAAAACCACAAGGATTATGTAAATGAGAGGGACACTTGCATCATTTTACAATTCAATGTGGTTATCCTCTGTAGATGAGAACTGATAATAGAAGATTATATTACAAGGCAGGGTCATACAATAGCAATAGTTATCATAGAGTCTCAAAAACAGTAGAGTCCAAATAGCAAAAAGGGACAGAAGCAAAATAGATCCAATTATTATGAGTGGTAATGTCAGAAGGACAGGTAGGGAACCTGACAAGCACACATTTATGGAAATGGTTATTAGAACACAGCTTCCCTATAAACAAATTAAATGGAGAGAGAACAGGATACTATACAATCTGTAAAATTTTTAAAACTTAAGAATAATCAGAACTCGGAGAATAGTTGAGCCAATAAAAGGCCATAATCTCTTGCTAGTTTCTGGACTAATAATTCATTTATTAAAAAAATGTAGGGTTCCTCCAGGGAAAAGGACCCTGGAACACTAGGGTAAGTATAAATGGTCATAAATCTTCTCATCTTTTCCTAAAGGAAACTACACCCATTTAATTTGGTAACTATACATTGGGAAAAAGGAAGTAATCTAGTGAAAGGTGATATGATCAGACATTTTACAGAACATGCTAGCATTGTACACAAAAATATTCTTATCATCATTAATCATTATGGAAATTCAGATTAAAGCCAGTATGAAATATCACTACACACCTATCAGAATGGCTAAAATAAAAATAGTGACATCACGAAGTGCTGACAAGGGTATGGAGAAACTGGAATATAAAATACTACCAGAACATTTTAGCAGTTTTAAAAATAAAAGTAAATAAGTATGTGATTGTACTCTTGAACATTTATCCTGAAGTAATAAAAAATTATGTTCACAAAAAGCTATAAATATGTATAGCAGCTTTATTCATAATATGTGAAAGTTGGAAATAACCTAGATATGCTGGATAGTTAAACAAACTATGGTATGACCATGGAATACTAGTAAAAAAAAAAAAAAAACTACTGATTCATACAACAACCTGGATGAAGCTCCAGGAAATTGAGAAGAATGAAAAAAAGCCAATCCAAAATGTTTTCATACTATATATTCCCATTTATACATCTTTATTAAAATCATACAGTTTAGAAATGGAGAACAGACTAGTGGTTGCCATGGATTAAAGAGGAGCTGGAGGTGGGAGGGAAGTGGATGTTATTACAAGAGGGCAGCATGAGACATCTTGTCATGATGGAAATGTTCTGTATTTTGGCTAAATAAATGTCAATATTTTGGTTATTATGTTTTACTATAATTTTGCAATAAATTGCCATTGGGAGAACTGTGTAAAAGGTACACAGCATCATTCTGCATTTTTTCTTACTGTTAAATAGGCATCTACAATTATCTCAAAATAAAAGTAGTCATACCTCAGATCATAAAGGTCTTAGAGCAAGACCATGCTACATGAAGCAAAGCATTAGAGAGCTTTTGAAAAACACTCTCTAATATACAATACTACTAGGATCTGGTAGGGAGTGCCTGATTATGGGACACCAAGTAACTGTTCAGTAGATTTTGATATATTCATCCGAGTCAATACCCTTCAGCAATAAAAAAGGACACCTGTAATTGTGTCAACAATACAAAAAAATTTTAAAAAGGAATGAGCTACCTGCATATTTGGATATCCACATGTGTATAAATCTTAAAAATTTATACTAAGTGAAAGAAGAAAAGGTACTAGAAAATAAATCTATAGTGTTAAAATATCAGATTAATATAATATTTTGAGGGGATTGAGAGAGGAGCAGATTCATTCCAAAGGAGCCCAAGAAGTTTTCTTGGATGATAGAAATATGCTATGTCTTGTCTGGGGTAGTAATTACATGGGTTTTTGTTTGTCCAACACATCAAACTGAATAGATAAAATGTGAGCATTCTCCTGAATACAAATAATATCTCAATACATTTAATTTTTTAAAAGTCCCGGTACCAAGGTGAATAAGCCCTCACTGGCAAAAGATAGGAATTGAGCACATCAACACCCATCCTGGGGTGTTTAACCCCTCTGCACCTCTTGTCTGCTTGCCTATAGCTCTAGGGAAGGTCCTGACAATAAGTGAAAGACAAGCAATGTGCCTGAGGTAGGATGCTACCAGGGTCAAAAGAATTTGATTTCCCTTGGATACATCCACCGCATCAGTGGCTGAAATGAGAGCTAGAGTAAGTTAATAAGATGCTTGGGCACCAGAGCATCCTCTTTATCATTGATAGATGCTCATAACCCAACATCACAAGTAAAGTATTGTTCCCCAAAATTTGAATCTAAATATGATTAAATATTCAAATCTTGAACTAATCTCTAGGTATAATTATCAGTTTCAGGGCATGGCAGGCAACAGAGTAACATGTTAAGTAACCAATGGATTATAATCACCACAGAGCAAATAGTCAATTTCTTCAACAAATAATGTTCTGTGTGAGAGAGAAAGACAGAGAAATTAAGAGACAATCAATTGCAATGCATAATTCATGTGTAGTGGCCATGAAAGTTCACATCACCAAACTCTGACCACAGGGAACAAATTGACAGATATCTCCAGCTTTGGACTCTGACATCTATCACTGCATTTGTACTGAGGGCATGCCTCCCATAGCCTGTTTCCAGCCAGTAAGTGACTTTGGCAAGTATAGTAAGGGGTGCTTATTTTGAGATTTTTGGACGTTTCAATGGACTGCTTTGGTTTGAGGACTCCCATTCATCTTATCTTGCCATACTTCCTTAGAACTGCACTGCTGTCTAGGACTCTTCTATCCAATCTACCTTGCTTCCCTACCTCCTTCACAGTAGTCAGACCTGTACTGCAATCTAGTGGCATTCTCAGACTCTCTTCATTTCTCTCCTGTTTTCTCTCATTGGCATTTACTCTACTAAATCTTATGCATATACAATCCCAGACAAATACAGTGTAGATCTTAGATACTGATTGAAACAGCAAATTATACAGAGGTCAGCAAACGGCAGCCTATAGGTCATATCAGTCTGTGGCTTGTTTTTGTATAGTCTATAAGCTTAAAACGGCTTTTACATTTTTAGGCAGTTGTAACAGAAAACAAGCTAGAATATGCAATGGGGACTTTATGTGGCCCATAAACCCTAAAATATGTATTGTCTGGTCCTTGACACAAAGTTTGCTGACTCTTAAAATAGACTGAGGAAGGAAGGAAGGGAGGGAGGGGATGTGAAAAAGCAGTTATCAGACATCTGATGAAATTTTAATGTTAACCAAATATTTCATAATATTTACAAATTATTTATTTAGATAATATTAGTATTATGGCTATGTTTTTAAAGTTCTTGTTTTTAGTGAGATACAAAACCTTTCCAAATGCAATAATATAATACTGAGACTTACCACTAAAATGCACATGACTGGGAGAGGGCAGGGATGTACCTGTAACAAGACTGGCCACAAGCTGATGAGTGTTGACACTGGGTGACAGGTGCATAGGAG
>VMDR010031093.1:0-12159 GCA_007922815.1 Macrotus californicus | reverse complement strand
CTGAGTCCTTAGACATAAGCAGAAGCTGATAATCACAACAGAACTTTATAATACAACTCTCAGAGCAGAAGGTCTTATAATTAACAGAATAAATAGAAAACCATGTGCTTTCTTTTTATTTAACTTTGAGAAAATGTCATTTGGAATCATATTAATGAGAATCTCCTTCTGAAACTCTGGACTGGTTCTCCACACACCTGGATTCTCTTCCAAGCCACTCCCTGACCTGCCATAGTATTCTGAAGGACCCAATTAGAATCTATCCTTTAATATGAAAGTGATTAATTTCATCTTTAACTGATACATGGCCTATCAAATTTAAATTTTTAAGAGATCTCTGTCCTTACTGTATGGAGATATAATTACAGGAAGGTAAGGCTGAAAGCAGGAAGACTAGTTAGGAAACTGCTTCAAGAATCTAGGTGAAAATTGATGGTAACCTAGACCAGAAAGAAATAGGATGATTTGAGACATTCTGGAAGTAGAACAGATTTAATTTGATGTTAGACTAAATGTAAAGAGTGAGAAAAAAAAGCAGTGAAAAGTGACCCCAAAGTTCTAGCTTGATGGGTTGGATGTTGGTACTGTTAATTAAGATAGAAGAAAAGTGTTGAGGAGGAGGCTGGTTTGAAGGGGAAAAAAAATTCAAGAGTTCACCTTTGGATATATACAGAGTGGAGCAAAGGTAGGTTTACAGTTGTTTGTACGGAAAATAATACAATAAGCCCTGGCCACTGTTGCTCAGTTGGTTGGAGTGCTATCCCATACACCAAAAGGTTGTGGGTTCAATCCCCAGTGGGCACATGCCTAGGTTACAGGTTCAATCCCTGGTTGGGGTACATATGGACGGTAACCAAATCATGTTTCTCACACTGATGGTAATTTTTCCCTCTCTCTCTCTCTCTCTTCCCCTTGCTCTCTCTCTCTAAAATCAATAAACCTATTTTTTAAATTTTTTAAAGAAAATAATACAATTAATAAATAATAATACAACAATAAAAACTGTGTTTCATGTATTCACAACTGTAAACCTACTTTTGCCCCATCCTGTATATAAGACATGTAAGTAGAGATATCATGCAGATAACTGAAATTCATAGGAGAGGTTTTACTGGAAATACAAAATTATAAATTATAAGATCAAGATGCTATGAAATCACCTAAGAAAAGAATTTACAGAGAGGAGAGATAAGGGTTCAGTTCTGAAACATGAAGAACCCCAACATTTACGGATTAGGTAGAAAGAAAATAACTATAAAAGGGTACTAAAAAGGAGTAGCCACAAAAAAAAAAGAAAAAAAGAGCAGCCACATTCCTCCAGTGGTGCCGTGAGTCTGGACCAGAATATGTGTTGGTATCACGCACTGGGCACCTAGACACAGTTGGGCTTCTTGATTTTCTTCCAGAGAAAAAGAGCAAGCCATTAGGTGATGAAGCATAACAAAGGATGTCTCAACAAAGACAATCCCTGAGCCACATGGTGAATTAGAGCAAAAGAATGTCTCTATGAATGAAATAACTGAGTCCCTGAAAGGGTTTTATGTGGAAACAACTGTTGCATATAAAGATTTTTCACCAATTACTGACAAGATCCTCAACTATAGGAAATCATGGACTGGTGGCCCTGGACCAGAATCATGATTGCTGAATTCTGAAAACCAGGACTTTTGTTAAGCATACAAATTTGATGGATGTCTTTTTTTCCAGGTTATGTTTGTAAAAAGTGTATACATTTAATTTTGCTATAAAATATGATCAGTAATAATATGCAATAAATATTTCCTTACAGAAAAGTAAAAAAAATTAAAAATTGAAAAGAGCAGCCACTGAAGTAGGGGAAAGAGAGAGGAATGGTTAGCTGTTCTGGATGCTGCTGATGGAGCAAGTTCAATGAGGATAGAGTAATGTCCACTGAATTTGGTGAAAAGAGCTATTTCAATGCAGTTGAAATAATGCAGAAGCCAGACTACTGAGTTGAAGAATAAATGGAAGGTAAGAAAGAAAAGACATCATGTGTAGAAAATTATTTCTTGAAATGTTTTTGTCCTTTACCTTCATTGATACTCTCTTGGTCCTCCAACCTGTCTGGATCCTTTTTTCCAGCCATCTTTGTTGGGTTAACCTCTACTCACCTTTAAATGTGGAAATTTTTCAGAAATTAGGTCATTTAACGCTGTGCTTTCTCTCTTTTACATATGGACTTTAGTTACCACATGTAACTGCATCTTTCGCTCAGATTTCTCCTCTGAGCTCTAGACTTGTATATTCCATTGCCAATTCAACATATTAAACATCATTAAATTAACATCCTCTTTCTGCAACTGTTTTTCTCCCAGTGTTCCAGATTCTCTATAAATTATGTCATCTTCTCAGTTGTTTAAGATAGATACCTGGAAGTCATCCTTCACTTTTTTTCTCCTGTTCTGTACCACAACCAATCCAATAGAAAGTCATGTCCATTCTACTTACAAATATGTCTCATTTGTAGTCCAAAGGCTCCTTATCTGCATTATCTTTCTCATTAAGGTTCAAAAGTACCCAGTAGGGCAGATTCATTCTCATCTGGAAACTGAAGCTCAGAGAGAATAAGCAACACAAAAAGTAAATGGCAGAGAGGGAGAGATTTAACACTAAATATGCCTGCCTCCACATTGACTCTGACCAAACCTTTCTGAGGCCACATCTCCTCAGGAGTGCAATAAAATGGACCTAATATTTCCTATTTAGGCTGCTGTGAAATTTTAAAAACAAACTATAAGGTACATACCCCTAGAACAAGGTATAAATATATCCCTAGTACAAGGTATGAATTCAGTAAATGTTAAGTCCCTTACACTCTCTTACTCCTCCCTCTACATTGTTTCTGGGGCCGACCCAGTAACAGCAGGATCACACAGATGAACAGAGATTGCTCTGTGCCTTTAAGAAGCAAATAATTTGAGGAGACAGAATGAACAAACACAAAACAATAATATAATATGATGGTAGAGAACTAAGTAATAAATTATATAGTATAGGCTTCTTTAACAGAATTTCAGAGAAAGAAGAAAGGGCAGTTGGGGAATGGGGACAGAAGTGGACTTTTGAAAATACTTAGTAAGGGTGTCTACAAAGAGGGGCAGGGCACACAGAAAAAGACACTGATGTGGAAAGGAGGACAACATGCTCAAGGCCCGTGATTAGAACAACCTGATTTCAGTAAAAGGTGCTTATTTTTTCCCCACATTGAAATATTTTTACTACGAAGATTCCTTGTTACAGTTTAAGTTCCCAAAAGAACAAAGGAAAATTTGAGCCCATTATTAAAACCAACTGTCCTGGCAGGCAAAGCTATCAATTAAAATGTCTACCCGCCTTCCCAAAGAAGAGAAACAAGCCCCAGACTCTGACCCACAGGAAATAAAAATAACTCAGATGCTGGGGTGTGCTTTGAGAATAATTATCACACTGTCAAGTTGGTCTAATGACACCAATCACCTTTTCCTAGCTTGCATCTCTCGGTTGCAGCTAAGACTGACAAATGTCACCATTTCTATGTGCAAAGTTTCCTTTGATAAAAACCCATGGAGAACATCAGTACTAATATGCTCACTAAGTTTGGGGCTTGAATAAGGTTTTTATTCTCTAGGACCTGTTCAGTAAACCAATTTGGCTTCTAGGACAAAGAAATGTGATACCTAATGTACTCCATCTTTCAGCAGAGCTTCTGGACAGTGGCATCATAGAATATTAGCTGTGGAAAGAAACTTAAGGATTATTTTCATCTATTTCAGTAATGAGGACACAGAAGTCCAAAAAGGGGAATTGATAAGTTCAAGGTCAAAGGGATTGTGCAGGGGAGGAAGAGATAAGAGGATGACCAACAGACCCTGGAGGAGAATCACACAGGGCCTCTGGTGAGAACAGTAATGAAAAGAGAGGGAAAAGAAAAAAACATTATAGAGCTACTCTAGAGCTCTAATGGCTCTTTGATACTGATCAAGAAACCTAACAGATTATTCCAAATTCACCTCAAAGTTTGGTCCAACATTCCCTTTTCCCATATCCTAAATGTTCCATGTGGTCAATCAATAAACATCTACTGTGCACCAACTGTGTAAAACACTTTGCATCATCGTAGGGTGTAGAACACAGTAATAAGTGAAATATAGTCCCTTTTCGCAAAAAACCTACAGACTGGCTGAGGACATAAGAAATAATACACGAGGGTGCAGTGCAACAGCAGCTGGAGGACGGAGGAGGTACAGTAGCCAGTCTTGTCCTCGCCGGTGGGCCACAGCAGGAGCCTGTGTTCAGGAAACATTCATTCAGCAAGACTACAGCAGTGGCACATGCTGCCAGTTCCAGATCAAATTCCTGTGGAGCTGGAGAATCAGCTTGAAAGGCAGAAGTTTGAAGAAACAGTTCAAACTCTAAGTAACCTTTATGCAGAAGCACATGAAGCACAGGGGTCAATCACGTCTTGAGGTTGTTTAGCTTGTTTAACAGCATGTACCATCTTCTTATGCAATGGAAACTCATTATGAGAAGGCTCTGAAGAAAGTCTCCAAACACATTCAAGAGAAAATGAGAAGATATATGCTCCCCAAGGCCTTCTCCTGACAGATCCTATTGAAAGAGGACTTGAGTTATTAAAATTAACATGTATAAAGACAGAGGCATGAAGAATGGAAGATAAACCATGGAATTACAGATTCCAGCTCCAGATCTACCCACCCACTGGCCAATCACAGAATGTCCCCTGACTCTTCTCCACAGCATCATTCCTTTGTACCTGCTGCCAGAGCTCCAGTGCCATTTACTCTGTGCAGCAAGTCTGTTACCATAACATCTACCACTTAAAATATGCACTTTCATCTGCATTTTTATGTATGCTATTCTCTCTGCCTGGAATAATCAATCTTCTATCCACCCCCATTGGAGTCCCTTGTTTATCTGGAGAAGTTTTACTCAACCTTTAAAGCCACTCAGATACGATTCCTCCAGATGGAATTATTTACTTGTTCCTCTGTGTTCCCCACACCTCTCTGAAAGCCTTTCTCTCACTTATTATGATTAATTGCTCTCATATCTGTAGTTCCTACTAAAATGAGCTCTTGGAAAACAGTGATTGTGTCTTAGCTACATCTCAAAGAAAGAGCACACAGTTTTTTCTATATTTGGATCTAGACTCTAATTTATTTAGAAATTGTGTTTCAAAACAGTGAGGAAAGCTCCATTTAATAATGAGGAAGTTCATTTTTTTTCTTTATTTCTTCATAGGTGACCCTAGAAGTTCAAATTACAAGAAGCTTCTGACATGATATTAGACATTTAAAGATGGTCTATTTGAAGGGAAAAACCCAGTTTTAAAAGGGGATTTTATCTGGCAAAAAAAAACTGTTGATCTATAGTAATTTGTCTTAATTATCTGTTAAGGTGACATCTCCCTCTGTTGATAGTGAATACTCATTGTGTGTAATTATTTTGTGACTTGGCCAAAGCAGTTCTGAAGCTCAAATCCAGAATTTATGAGAAGGCTCAATGTTCCTTTAGCTATACCACACCTGACTCACAACCTCCAAGTATTTAAAGTAAATACTTGCATAGGCTGCTGCCTTACATGTATTTGACAGTCAAAACCTTTACCCCAATAAACAGCAGACAGAGGTGTTGAGAAAGAGGCAAGATATAGAGGCTGGACCACTGTTAAGGTTCCAGTTAAGTCTTAATTAAGGTTTTCTTACTTTTACAGGAGTGAATGCCTAGCATTAATAATACCCATAACTCAATACAAAACCAAATAATTTTCCCCAAATTAAGTATAAAGTAAGAGCCCTATGACAAATCAAGACCTGGCTTCAAGTACCAGCTCTTCTGCTTGCATTGGAAGTTATCTCAAATAAATCACCTTCCCTGCCTAGTCACTTTTCCTTATTTTAAAATAAGGCTAATATCACTTGAGCTATGAGTATCAAAACAGACCTTGAATATGAAACTCTCTGAAAGAAATAAAGTTCTTCCACAACAAGAAGGCAGAAACAAGGAAAAGACATTTATTAAGAATTTATTGCCCTGGCTGGTGTGGCTCAGTGGGTTGAGTGCCAGCCTGCGAACCAAAAGGTCTCCAGTCGGGCACATGGTTAGGTTGTGGGTCAGGTCCCCAGTTGGGGATATGCAAGAGGCAACCCATCAATGTTTCTCTCCCTCTCTTTCTCCCTCCTTTCTCCTCTCTAAAAATAAATAAAATCTTTTTAAAAAAGAATTTATGTGCCAAATGCTATGCTGCATGTACACACACACACACACACACACACGTGTGTGTGTGTGTGTGTGTGTGTATAAATCATCTGTCCAGAAGGTATCCAGCCATGTAATATGAAAAACAGAGACATTTACTGAAGATACAAGATTCAGGAAATATTGTACACAGGATGATGATATCTCAGTCCCCTTCAAAGTAGGCACCTTGGGAACTCACACAGTTCTCTCAATCACCATCAGCTGCCCCATTGTGTTTTCCTGAATCTCACTGACAGTCTGAAATCTCTTCCTTTTCAAAGGTGGTTTTGCTTTAGGGAAAAGCCAGAAGTCGCAGGGCACCAAATCTGGGCTGTAGGGGAGTCTGAGTCACCTGGGTGACTTAATGTTCCATAAAAACACTGCATGAGACATGATGCATGAGCGAGTGTGCTGTCGTGATGAAGCTGCCAATCACCAGTTGCCCATAGCTGCGGCCTTCTGAATCTTCCAAATAATTTCCATAGAGGAATATTCAAGCTTTTCACAAAATTTGATGCAGATTCATTGCTCTACTCACTCAGTCATTTTGAATGTGACGACCACATAATATACATGCTCACTCAATGGCATCTACCGCCCCACTGCCTAGCACAGTGAAGTCATCATTGTTCACACATGCACATTCCAGTCCACTCTCCTTGGCTGCCAGGTCACATTGATGTCACACAAACCATTCTCGTTATATTAACAATGGTTGGACTTTTTCCAGACAGACCTCATATATTTAATTTTCATAATAACCCTGAAATGGGATAGGGATCATTTCTGATAAAGCCATGAATGTTCAGAGATATTAGATATCTTGCCAAGGCTTCATAACTCATCAATAGAACTCAAGTTATTTTAATTTTGCTTTTTTCATAGCGGTAGATACCTACTCCAAACCCTAGTCCTTTTCCTGTTACATCATGTTGCCTCTCAAAAGACTAATACTCATATCTCCTTTCCCTACCTCCATAGTTGAAATAATCAAATTTGGCCACACAGGTCATAGCAAACATTTTGGGAAACATTAACATTAAAAGCTATCACTCACTATAAACTGTCAAGATATTTCTAAGAGAACAAAGTTGTCATCTCCTAGCTCCATGCTCCTCAAATTAATGTGTCAAAAAGTACATATCTCCACAGAATGTGCATAGAGATTCTTCCTGCAATACGAATTTTACACAATGACTTTTTGAGAGAAAAAGTGGGTGTTCCTAAAATAAATCCTGTTTCTGAATATGTACTTATAAATTCAATATAAAAATACAAACTTAAATGAAAGTCCTCTTCAATGTCTTCTCTGAAAATAAACTATATCAATTCTATAAAACAGTTTAATGCTTATTATTATTATTACAGATTTAACCCCTCAACTACCAAGATTATGAGGGGAAGAGAGAGAAAATACGGTTTTAATTTTTTTCCCTAAAAATAATTTAAAACACAATTTTGACATTAAAACACACAAAATATATATAATGAAAGGGAATTTTCAAAATATACATGAGTTTGTCCTAATATAATAATTTAAATATACCTATCACTCAACTTGAAGTAAACTGCCTAGTACTATGTTGTTCTCTTCTTCCACAAATCTTTGCGGTTCATCTTTCTCTGTCATTTGGTACACCTGTGAAGGGAAAGCTAGAAAAGCACTACCTAGCTAATCTGTCAGTGGTACAATCAGATAATACATTGTGACTTCAATTTGGCCACGACACAATAGGAAATAAAGCTTCATTATCAGGCTCTTAGACAGAAACATCCTGCTATTCCTGTTGTCATCCCAGATGACTTTCTGTCCAGGGGCTTATAGCTCCATTTCTTTCTGAGTTGCCTACTCTCAGTTACTAAGACTTGAAAGGGGGTCCAACCCTCTTATTTTATAGCTAAAGATCCTGATGCACAGAAGAGTAAACCCAGTAGCTCAAGGTCTTATTGGCAAAAACTTGGCAGAGCAAGAACTTAAGTCTTCAGGCTCTCAATTCAGTATTCTTTCTACTCCCCAGTGTCATCTCTCTTTGGGGGCAGCTCAGTGTTCCTACAGGCATATCTCATTTTATTGTGCTTTACTTCACAGTTACTGCATTTTTTACCGATTGAAGTTTTGCAGCAACCCTGTGCTCAGCAACTCTACTGGTGCTGTTTTTCCAACAGCATTTGTTCACTGTTATCTGTGTCACATTTTGGTAAATATCACAATATATCAAACTTTTAAAATACTATTATATTTGTTGTGGTGATCTATGACCAATGACATCTGATGCTACTACTGTAATTATTTTGGGGTGCCATGAACCATGCCCATTCAGGATAGCAAACTTAACAAATGTATGCGTTGAATGCTACACTGACTAGCCATTCCTCCATCTGTCTTCCTTTCCTTTAGCCTCCCTATTCCCTGAGACAGAACGATATTGAAATTAAGCCAATTAAAAACCCTACAACGGCCTCTAAGTGTTCAAGTGAAAAAGAGTCACCTGTTTCTCACTTTAAATCAAAGGCTAGAAATTATTAACCTTAATGAGGAAGACAAGATAGGCCAAAAGCTAGTTCTCTTGTGCCAGTTAGTCAACTTCTAAATGCAAATGAAAAGTTCTATTCCAGTGAACACATGAATGATAAAAAAAAGTGAAACAGCTTTATTGCTGATATAGAGAAAGTTTTATTGGTCTGGATAGAATATCAAACCAGCTACAACATTCCCTTAAGCTAAAGTCTAATCCAGAAAAAGGCCCTCACTCCCACCTATTCTATGAAGGCTGAGACAAATGAGGAAGCTGTAGAAAAGTTTGAAGCTAGCAGAGGTTGGTTCATGATTTAATGGAAGGAGCTATCTCCATAACATAAAAGTGCAAGTTAAAGCAGCCACTGCTGACACAGAAGCTGCAATGTTATCCAGAAGATCTAGCTAAGATAATTAATGAAGGTGACTATACTAAACAACAGATTGTCAATGTAGACAAAATAGCCTTATATTGAAAGATGCCATCTTTGACTTTCATAACAGTGCAGGAGAAGTCAATGTCTGGCTTCAAAGCTTCAAAGAGCTGATGCAGCTGGTTACTTTAAGTTGAAGCCAATGCTTATTTACCACTCCAAAAATCCCAGCACCCTTAATTATGCTAAATCTACTCTGCCTGTGCTCCATAAATGAAACAAAGCCTGGACGGCAGCACATCTGTTTCCAACACAGTTTCAAAATATTTTAGGCCCACTGTTGAGGCCTACTACTCAGAAAAAAAGATTCTTGGCCAAATACTCCTCCAAGATCTCTGATGGAGACGTACAAAGAGATTAATAGTTTCAGGCCTGTTAAAGCAACATCCACATGCAGCCCATGGATCAGGAGTAATTTCTACTTTCAAGTCTTATTACTTAAGAAATAAATTTCATAAGGCTATATCTACCATAGATATAATTCTTTTGATGGATCTGAGAAAGTTAAATTAAAAGCCTTCTGAGCCTGGCTGGGGTAGAGCTCAGCTGGCTGAAGCATTGTCCTGATATGCCAAGGTTGCAGGTTTGATCCCCAGTCAGGGCATGTACAAGAATCAACCCATAAACAAATGAAACAATAAATTGGTCTCTCTCTCCCCACCTTCCTCTCTCCCTCTATAAAATCAATTAAAAAAAACTTTTATAAACCTTCTGGAAGGGATTCATCATTCTAGATGTCATTAAGAATATTAGTTATTCATGTGAAAGGAGTCAAAATAGCAACATTAGCAGGAGTTTAGAAGAAGTTGATTCAAACCCTCATAAAGAATTTGAATTCAAGATTTCATTGGAAGAAGTTAACTGTGAATGTGGTGGATATAGCAAGAGAACCAGAATTAGATGTGGACCCTGAAGATGTGACTGAATGCTACAATCTCATGATAAAACTTTAGTAGATGAAAAATTTCTTCTTATGAATGAGCAAGAAAAAATGGTTTCAGATGGAATCTACTGGTGAAGATGATGTGAAGAATGCTGAAATGAAAACAAAAAATTTAGAATGTTAATAAACTTAGTGATAAAGCAGCAGCGTTGTTTGAGAGGACTGACTCCAATTTTGAAAGAAGTTCTACTGGGGGTAAAATGCTACCAAACTGCATCGCATGCTACAGAGAAATCATTCATAAAAATAAGAGTTGATTGATGCGGCAAACTTGTCTTATTTTAAGAAACTGCCACAGCCATCCCAACCTTCAGCAACTACTACCCTGAACAGTCAGCAGCCGTCAACATCAAATCAAGGCCTTCAAAAGATCACAACTCGCTGAAGGCTGAAATAAGGGTTAGCAATTTTTTAGCAATAAGGTATGTATTTTTTCCTTTTTATAGAATTTATTGGGGGGACAGAGGTTAACAAAATTATACAAGTGTCAGGTGTGGAATTCTGCAACATATCATCTATACACTGTATTGTGTGTTCACCACCCCAAGTCTCTGTCCATCACCATTTACTCTTCCATACCCTGCTTTACCTACTTTCACCCCGCTGCCCCCGCCCCAGCAATCACCACACTGTTGTCCACATCCATGAGTTTTCCTTTTTTTAAAATTTTTTTTTGCTCAATCCCCTCCAATGCAACCCCTTTAGAAAACTGTCAGCCTGCTTTCTATGAGTCTGTCTCTATTTTGATTGTTAGTTCATTTTGTTCATGAGATTCCACACATGAGAGAAATCAAATGGTACTTGTCTTTCTCTGGCTTATTTCACTTAGCATAATAATCTCCAGATCTAGCTGGTGGGGCTCAGTGGCTTGAGTGCTGGCCTATGAACTGACAAGTCCCTGATTCGATTCCCAATCAGGGCATATGTCTGGGTTGTGGGCCAAGTACCCAGTTAGGGGCATGCGAGAGGCAATGGCTTGATGTTTCTCTCACACATTGGTGTTTCTCTCCCTCTTTCTCCCTTCCTTCCCCTCTCTCTAAAAAATAAACACAATCTTAAAAAAAATAACCTCCAAGTCCACTCATGCTGTTGTTAAGGGGTAAGATTTCCTTCTTTTTTATGGCTGAGTAGTACTCCATTGTGCAAATGTACCACAGCTTTTTTATCCACTCATCTTCTGAGGGACACTTGGGCTGCGGATTCCAATTCCTGGCTATTATATATAATACTGCAGGGAACACAGTGGTGCATAGTCCTTTGAATTTGTATTTTGGGTTCCTTCAGATAAACTCCCAGATGTGGAATCATGGGTCATTAGGTAGTTCCATTCTTAATTTTTTTAGGTACCTCCATACTGCTTTCCACATTGGTTGTACAAATCTGCATTCCTACCAACTGTACACGAGGGTTCCCTTTTCTCCACATCCTTGCCAACACTTGTTTGTTGATTTATTGATGATAGCCATTCTGACTGGTGTGAGGTGATATCTTATTTTGATTTTAATTTGCATTTCTCTGATAACTGGTAATATTGAGCATCTTTTCATATGTCTCTTGGCCATCTGTATGTCCTCTTTAAAGAAGTATCTACTCAGGCTTCCGGTCAAGATAGAGGCATAGGTAGACACACTGTGCCTCCTCGCACAACCAAAAGAGGGACAACAACAAATTTTAAAACAAAAGACAACCACAACTGACAGAAAATCGAACTGTATGGAAGTCCGACAACGAAGGAATTAAAGAAGAAACTTTCATCCAGACCAGTAGGAGGGGTGGAGTCAGGCCAGGCAGAGAGGACTTGCAGGAGAAGACTCACGCGCTCGGGGCGGCTGGCGGACTGGGGAAAGGCATGGCCAGGAGAGGTGGTGACTTCGGGCTGGGCATCCCACTCCCTTATGCAGATAAACTGGGAGGAACACCTGGGGAGCGAGACAGACCCCACAACCCAGAGTTCCAGCTCGGGGAAATAAAGCCTCAAAGCCTCTGATTGGAAGATCCTGTGGAGG